>JAREIK010001258.1:0-265000 GCA_029783825.1 Sapria himalayana | reverse complement strand
ACTAAATAAATATATATATTTTAATAATCTTCTCACTTTAACTAATTTTTAGTATTTTATAAATTATAAATTATATCAAATAATATGAAATTTATTATCTTTAAAATTATTTCATATTATCTTCATAAAAATTAATATGAATTCTAAAAAATTTATAACCGTAAATTTTTATGCTGACATAGTTGGGAAAGGATAGAATTGGTTTCATGAATTTAAGCATATAAAATGTAATTGTTTTTCATTTTTGTGCCAAAATACAATGTTTTTGTCCATAATATTAATTATCTTAAATTTGGTTTCCATCATAAAAAAAGCAGGGGTGGTTGCTGATATTTTTGATATTTTCAATAGTACCAGAGAGATGTCATTACTCCTCACTTCGTTCCTGGAACACCTATTTGATACAATGGCAGCAAGCCTTTCCGAAATCATCTGTGTTGGTTTCTTCGCATTCATTGTTTCTATCCTATCTTTTTCTACTTTCATTTATCATGCCTCGATCATCTGTTGAATATTCTAGTATCAAAACTATAAAATATTATCATCGGCTTACTATAAAAGTTTCTTTTATGCTCTGATTAAACGTGGAAGCTTGCGGATGAGTCAGGCAAGAAGAAGGATGCTTCGTTGAATTTTAAAAGTTTTGTACAATACACTCCAAAATTCTCTGAAGGATGTCTATAGTTTTGATGATTTGAAGCAGTGGATGGAAGCTCTTTTGAATTTTGTCGACCTTAATGAGATTTTCAGTGTCATGGGCAGTGTTGTTAAGGTAAGCTTCTAAACATAACATGTTCTTTCCAATGTTATTCATTCTCATTTCTTAACAGAAGAGAAGTGCTTCATTACAACTTTCATTTCCAAGTAGTGGAGTAAAATTTGTTATCTGCTTCATAGAATATTAATAAAGGGAGGTTAATGACGAAGTCACACTGCCCTATTGTAACAGATGTTGGACCGAAAAGGAAAGCAATCCTTGTTCTTATGCATTATAACCCAGCTTGGCTTAAAATTGGTCTGTACCTGATTTTTGGTGGCGGCTCTTTGCTGCCAAATGGAGAATCCAATTCAGATCAAGAAATTTATTTTTTGATAATGGTAATCGAAAAGCATTTATTCTCTCATAATGCACTTGCAAATGCTTATGCATATAACAAGAGAGTTGAAGGATTGTAACAACTAGGTTACTATGAACAGCTAGGCAATGTCATATTAAAGAGATTTTTGCTGCCAGTCGTTGTACTAGACAGAGCTAAATTTCAAAGCTTCCTACCTTTGAACTATGGTATCGATAGACTAAATGGAGGTTTTCCTCCTTTGTTTATGGCCCAATCTAGCATCAAGTCTAGCAGTCAATAATTAATGGTACTGTTGGAATGATCTGTTGAAGAAAAAGCATTTTTTCATGGCATCTATTTGATAATGGCTGACATTCTTTCATCAATGTTGTGCTTAGATTTTCTATCATCAGATGTAATGCATGGAGAAGGTAATCTTCTTTCACATTTAATGGAAATTGGGTGCAAACTAACATTTGAGCAGGTATACAATCCATTTGTAATAAGCTTCTGGTACCTATTGCATTATAATTCATGCAACCTATATAAATCATTTGTCAACTTATATCAATGGCTAATTACTTAAAGAAATGGTAGGGTTTCCTTGATGAATATGACTTCAAAATAAAAGATTTATTTGGTGAACTTCATGATGAGGTGTGACTTTGTTGAGCAGTGTAGCTCATAACTAAAAATCCATCAATTCTTATGGTTCATTCTTTCCTCCACTCATGTTTCCCTATGAAGAAATAAAACTTAAAGTCTCATCAACGAGTCAATTGTGCTGCAAAAAATTGTGACTCCATTAGACCTCAAGAAAAAACAAGCTAATTGCAATGTTGCCTTGCAATATTTAAAGCAAGCTAGTGTACAATTGTGTGATGAAGAAATCACAATTGTGGAAGATGACATTGTTGGTGGGGATAAAGAGTTTCTGTTTCATTACTTTAGAATATATTTCATGTGCAGGTTTGTTTACCTAAACCTGAAACACTTTATTTCTATTATAGAAAATTTGCTTTCTTTGATGCACAGTTCATGTGTCCTATTTCTATAAGAGGATCAAAAATGTTGAAAAGAGCATCTGATTTTTTTTACTGCATGTTCAATAAACTCACATCACTTTTCTAGAAATATTCGATTATTATACAGAAAGTGGAATATGTAATTCTGAATGTTGTTCAGATGTTCTAAAGGCTAGATGGTGAATGAAGTTGATGGTTTTAGAAAAAAAAGATTGGTTAACATCAATTTTATTGTTTATATGGGTAGAGAAGATAGTCAATTGTGTCAGTTTTTTCATCTTTATTCAAAGCATGTATCATCATTTATAGAGCAGAGAAATTTTTACTATATTAGTGATATATACTACTATAAATAATAAACTAGGTTTTCTTGTTGGTGTTTGTGTTGTTCCTCATGCCTAATCAGAAAGATTATGAGATGGGTCACAAGAAAACATGGGAGTTGAAGATATATGCCATTGTTTTTGATGCTGGAAGCTTGGGGAGTAGATTGCATGTGTTTTGTTTTGATCATAACATGGACCACATCCCTATAAGCAATAGTCTTGAATTGTTTCTCTAGGTAATTTGTCACTCTCAGCTTTGATTTTATTTATGTATAATGTTGTTAAATTATTTTTGTTTTACATCTCACCTCCGTGCCTTTTTAAAATTACTACCTAACTTTGTTTAGTATTTTTGTTGAAACTAAACCACACTGAATTGTTTAGGACAATATGTAACTAGAACATGTCAATTGGTTCATTTATTATATCTATCATACTATTTTCATGCTAGCTCCTGATTTTTATCTCAATTCTTTTTATAGATTAAGCCAGGGTTGAGTGCATATGCCAAGGATTCACATTATGCTGCAAATTTACTTGTTTCTCTTCTTAATAAAGCTGTAGTAGGTGTTGTGCCCTTGGAACTACGACCAAAGACCCCAATTAGAGTTAGTGTTGGTAAATTTTGGTTTTTTATTTGCATGCCATTTATTTGGAAGTTGAGATGATATAATTATGATGTTCAAATTATGATTTTGTTAGTTACTATGTAGTGCATTTTGATTTTCATGTAGGTTACGGCATGATTGAGAGCTCTAGAAGGTGATACATCTAGCAACATTTTGCAAGAAGTAAGCATTCATTTGTGTTCTGTTTATTTCTTACATGGAGTTTATATTTTCTTTCTATCAATATCTGCATATTTGAGTCCTTTTAAGTAAGGTTAGGGATCTCTTGAGAGAGAGAAGTATGCTAAAGTATGATATACATAGTGTCACAATAATGGATGGTTCTCAAGATGGTTCTTATCAATGGACATGCCCATTAAGCACATAAACTCTTAGTAAATTGCTATTTTAGAAGGATATGTCAATATGATAAAATAATTCTATTGTGATATAGATGAAAATGTATTGTAGTGCCTTTTTGAAGGGCAAAAGAACAAGACCATTTAATTCAACTTGGTAATACATAAAACTGACTAGGTGAGATTGTGACTAAGGCATTGACATGAGCATTATTAAAAAAAGTAGTGTAGCACCTCATGTGTGCATGTGTGTGAATCGACTCAAAAGTTTAATGGAACTTCATTTCATGGTGTTCTTTTGATGGACAAAATCTGGGTGCCATGTCATCAAAATGTTTGAATTTTTCACCTACTAAGGTAAGACTGTAATTAGAGGTGGAAAATGTATTGAGCAACATAGCTACACAACAAAATTTCTTGCACTTTTTCTATTCTGGAGGGAAGCCCCTTGTGCTTCAATATCAAATAACATGATATTACCCAAATCACAACCTACCCTAGTCAAATTTGTTTTGGTTGACAAATCGTGCTCAGGTCATTCTCGAGTTCTACCGATCAGTTTTAAACTGTCAACCTGATCTCATGTACCAAATTTGTTTTAAAACTACTATTGCATTGGGTTAGGTCGAGTTGGACTCCTAATTCGAGTTCGACATGTGATTTCATGCACTATATTTTTTTTTATAAAATGATTGAGTATCTAATCATGTCAGATGGATGCATCATCCGTGATTGTTGGCTTGTCACAACCTATAGTCATTTTAGATTATTAATTAATGAATTTAATTTTGACATAATGGCTATTCTAGCTATTGCATAACCATCAACATTCAGTTGTTTAGATTCTATAATGTCCAAATCCAACTTTATAAAAATAATTTTAAAAATTCAATTATTTTTCAATTAGATAAAAAATTTATATTGTTTCTTTATATTCTATTTTTTTTGTATGATTATCTATGATTTTCAAAGATTGAAAGTTAAAATAAAATTTATTTTTTTATTTTATTTCATTTTTACTATTTTATTTTTATAAAATTACTTATTTTAAAGTATGTAAATTATAATTTTATATAAATTTTTAATATATCAGTGATGATGTCCAATGAACAATGAAATAATGAAAATATTGCGATGAAGATTTATTTTTATAAGGTACATTATATCTATTTTTTATTTTACTTTAATATAGAGAGTTATAATGAAATACTAAGATATTTTTCTTCTACTATATATATATATATGTTTATTCCTTCTAATAAAATGAATCATAGTAATTAAATAATAATGAAATTAATATTTAGATAATAATAACCAAACTCAAAGGTCTATTTCTAATTTGTCTTCAAATCTTAAATGAATTTTTGTAGTACGATTTATTTTAATATAAGTAAAAATAAAAATATTATATGATTTTAAAAAAATTATGCTCAATGTAGATAAACATGAAATTTATATAAATATTAAAAAAATAAATATAATAGAAGTAGAAAGCATGAGTATTATTTTAAAGAAGTACTAGAAGTGATGAAGCATGTTCTCTATGATTAAAGTTTCATAGGAAAAGTAAAGTCTTTTGTAATTCAAATAGAAATTATGTGGTTGAATCAGGTAGGGCCACCAAAGAAGTTAGTGCGAGAATATTCTTGTATGCTTATTGTGTTTAGGTTTTCATAGGGGTGGATATGTTGCATCTAAGTTTTATGAGCCAGATAAGATGCTCTACGACCTCAAATACAAGAAAGAGGCAAGAAGTTGATTTCTCTGTGAGCTCGTAACAGGTTCGGCACAACATTGAGCTGTGAAAGTTTTTGTTTTTTTTTGTTTTTTTTTGTTTATAATTTGATTTGGTTGCTTGGATTGAACATAAACCTTTAATTCTTGTTCAGGGAAGATGTCAAGAGCTGCTCTCAAGGACATGTACAAGATGCTCATGAATGAGCATCTTGTAGCCTCAATCTCTGATTATTATAATATATATACATATATACATACATACATATATATATATATATATATATATATATATATATATAGTATTATAAATGTAATTAGTGAAATGCTAGTATATATGTACATATATACTGCATTATTATATATTTATCAAAATAGAATCTTATTTATTTATTTTGATTTGATTGATTGATTTAATTTTTGTATAGATATGGTACCGCAATGTTCCCCATATAAAGTTTGTAGAAGTGAAGGGACATCATAATTGGGTTAAAGTTACAGGCGAATATCTCACTTTTCTTGGTGGTGGAACCAAATTCAAAAATGGAGCTCTACACTACATCTACTTCATCAATGAAGTGGTTCATTCCCTAATTGTAGAAGCATATAGATCTATTGCATCAAATACCATTTATTGAGGCTATGATAAGGATACTCTTTTTTTGTGTGTGATGTGTGTTCATTCTATGAGTAACTTTCATTTGAATACTTGCTTTTCTAAATAATTTAATATATCGATGTTTTTTTTGGAATGGGACTAAATCTCAGAAACCATTGGATAAATAGACTTGTAATATTCAATTTTGTTTTGATTGTTTGTTTAATTTTTATGGTTCATATTGAAAAAGAAACCAATTGTGTCACTGATATTGTTGCAAAAAATTAACAAAAATGAGTTTTTTTCCTAGTGTAGCAAAAATGGTGCTTTTCCTTGAGCTTTGGATGCTTATTTTCATGCTTCATTTTATTGTCATCTTGTATTATTTTTCAATTATTGAATATATTCCTCAAAGGATCCTATAATTGATAATGTATTTCTAGATATATGAGTTAAAGGCAGCTATATCAAGTAGTGAATACCATATTATTACTGAATGTGTAGTTTCTAACATTTCAGAGGTGCCTAATGTCATTCCTCCCTTGCACTATGATTTTATGATATCTGATGTTTTGGAATCTATGGTTTCTAGTGATCTCATTGGCAATGAATTTGATGTTATGGCTAGGGAGCTCCAGGTTTCTGTTAAAGTTTTTGTGGTCATCAATCTAGTTAAGCAGAGTTTATTCGATGGGGTTGCAAGAGAATCTTCCCCGACCACAACACAAGTATAGGTTATATTTGATAAATTGACTTTTTTTCTCTTTTTTTCCGAGTGTTGTAAGAAGATTATTATTCTTCATTGTGCTCGATTTGAAATGGGTATTACTCCCATGCATAATCTTAGGTAGTATTGCTTCATGTTTCATACATCATTCATTCTAAGCTTTTCTATGTTGGACAAATAATGAGATTGAGTTTTAATGCTAATTATTCCATATAATTACATTTATAATTTTTTTAAAATAATTGCACTATATAAACTATGGTGAATTGAGTAATAATAGATATAGTATAAAATAATTGAAGCATCCTGATACCATGAGTTTTCAGTAGAATATTTATACAGTCAAATATACTTTGGTATATGCGTGCATTTTTATATTATGGTATGTATATTTTTATGTATATGTAACTATACATATATTCTGATGTATGTATGTACACAGACACACATACATATATTTATATATATGTAAATATATATTGCAGTATTATACTTAAGATATAAGTTGTATTGCATAATTTTATAGAATAGAATCTTTTGTAATACATAATATATGTGCATATCTCTATAGTATTATATATGTAACTAGTGAAATGCTAATATATATGTACATATATACTATAGTATTATATATTTATCAAAACAGAACCTTTTTTATTTATTTATTTTATTTTGATTGCCTAGTTTAATTTTCATACATATATGGTACCATAATGTTCCCCAAACAAAGCTTGTAGAAGTGAAGAGATTTTTCAGTAGACATGATATGGTGCGACTAAGATAACCTTGTTGCAGTAGAAAGATAGTGACTAGAGGAGCTGGGAAAGAGAAACAACAACAATTTCACTGACAGATTATACTTTATGCACTGGCATTAGATACATTGATGAAGAAAATACAATAAAATTATGTTATGTTTTTGTTTTAACTATGTAACATATTGTATCAAAATAATTTAATAACTACTTTTAATTTTTGTTAATTATAAATAATGGTTCATAGTTTATGTTTTTATTCAATTTAATTTTAAAACATAAAAATATGTAATCAAATTCTTTGTAAAAAAATAAAATAGTGAAAATAGTTTAGGAATGAAAATAGCTAGGGATTTTTCTATCGCTAATTTATCTTGAGACTTATCTGTAACTCTAAATTATGATCAAAATTATCAATAGAAAAAATAAATTTAGCTAGGGAATTTTATGTTGTTAAGAAATTAGTTAAAGGATTTTTCCCTCGTTAGTTTTTTGTGATGAGCACTTTAGCTTGGGAAAAGTTCCATTGTTAATTAGTTGTTAGTCTATTTTAGCTATGGAAATATCTCATACAACGAGGGATTTTTCCCTAGCTATTTGAGTTTTTTATTGTAGTGTCTTATTCTTATTATTATTCTTCTTCTTATTATTTTTATTATTCATCTTATTCTCCTAATTTCTCTTATTCTTCTATTTATTCTAAGTCTTAAAATTCTTTTTATTTTACTTATTCTTCAAAATTTTATTATTATTCTTATTATTCTTATTATTCTTATTCTTCTTATTCTTATTATTTTTCTTATTCTACTTATTCTTATTATTCTTTCTCTTATTCTTATACTTCTTATTCTTCTTATTTTTCTTATTATTCTTATTTTACTTATTTTTCTTATTCTACTTATTATTCATATTCTTTTGATTCTTCTTAATCTTTTTTTTCTTCTTATTCTACTTATTCTAATTATTCTTCTAATTTTTCTTATTTTTTTTATTCTTTTTATTTTTCTTATTCAGAACTCTAATTCTTCTTCTTATTCTTCTTATTCTTCTTATTCTTCTTCTTATTCTTCTTATTATTTTTATTCTTCTTTTTCTTCTTATTCTTCTTATTATTATTCTTCTTTTCTAGTTATTCTTTTTAATCTTCTTATACTTCTTATTCTTATTATTTTAGTTATTCTTCTTTATCTTCTTATTTTTCCTATTATTATTATTATTATTATTCTTATTATTTTTTTTATTCTACTTATTATTCATATTTTTTTATTCTTTTTAAACTTCTTATTCTTCTTATTTTATTATTCTTTTTATTCTTTTTTATTCTTCTTATTAGTCATATTCTTCTAATTCTTCTTATTTTTCTTATTTTTCTTATTTTTCTTATTCTTTTTATATTTCTTATTCTTCTTATTATTCAAAATTTTCTTATTCTTCTTATTCTTTTTATTCTTTTTATTCTTTTTATTCTTCTTATTCTTCTTATTCTTCTTATTCTTATTCTTCTTATTCTTCTTATTCTTTTTCTTCTTATTCTTCTTATTCTTTTTCTTCTTATTCTTATTATTATTATTATTTTTCTTATTCTTCATATTCTTCTTATTCTTCTTATTCTTCTTATTCCGCCTGTTCTTCTTATTCTTCTTATTTTTTTTATTCTTCTTATTATTTTTTATGTTTCTTATTCTTCTTATTTATCTTATTCTTCTTATTTTTCTTATTCTTCCTTTTCTTCATATTCTTCTTATTCCTCATGTTCTTCTTATTCTTCTTGTTCTTCTTATTCTTCTTATTCTTTTTTTATTCATATTCTTCTTATTCTTCTTATTCTTGTTATTCTTTTATTTCTTCTTTTTTTAAAAGGTTAATTTTATTAATATCTCTCTCTCTTTTGGCAGAGGAATACTATTGTTACAAGCTAGAACCTTACCTATCTCTTTTTACAACTACACCTATGCACTAGACTCCCAACAAATAAAGATATAGACTCATGCACTAACATACATGCCTCTAATACTTCTAATCCTACTCTTAGATTCTAGTGAGTGCATTGGCTTTCTTTTATTCTCTAATGCCTAAGACTATTTCTACCTCCTCTAGCTACATCTCTGCACCTACTTTGCCAATCCCTTCCTCATCAGCTCACTACATCTGCCTCCCAAGCTCACTGCATCATTCTTCCTTCCAAGTTGCTATTACTTTTTTCACTTAATTCCTTCCTTTTAAGTTCATAGTATCTTCTTCCCTACATCTTTCTGCCCCCTCATGTCATGTCTTCTAAGCCTTATATCCCATTAGATATTCATATAGGGCATGATACTCCTCTCACGAAGCTTATCTTTTATTCTTTTAAATCTTTACAGTTTGGTTCTGTTCCTCCTTTCATGTTCCCCCTCTTCTACCTTCTGCTATTCTCCTTTTATTCTTTATTAACTATAGAAAACCATGAAACAGAAAATAAAACATTGAAAAAATTTCTTTTCCATTTATCTATTCCTACACTCCTTCCTTCCTTTGTATAGATTTGTTCCTTTCTTGCTTGATATATGGTTCTACTTATCTCCTCCTCCTCTCTATCTCCTATCCTGCTTTACATAGGATTCTTCTTTCCTTTTTCTCTAGCATGCTTAACTTCCAAACTTCACCTTTCCTGAGGCTTTAATTTCAGTTGCATTGCCATTTGCTTCTACTTCTCTTCTCCTACGCCACCTCCTCTGTCCCCTATTGTCCTCCTCCTATTCTTCCTAAGACCAACTACAAGCCCATACCATATAACTTATTACAGACTCTCTACCCATTTCTCCTTCACTCCCTCACCCTTACAAACCATAGCATGAGCTAGTTTATGATAGAAAATAGAAAAAATATAAAACAAAAAAATAGAAAACAGAAGAAGCTGATCCTTTCTGCCCTTGCTGCCTCCTTTGCTTCTGCCCATACAAGCACCGGGTTCTCCTTCCCTTTCCTCCTGTAAAAATATCTTTCATTTTGCTCTTCTATTCAAGCTAGACTTTCATCTTTGCAATTCCATGGCCTCTCTTCTACACCGTTATTCTGCTGCCTTTCCTCCAATGGCTTAGCTCTACTCAACCTCTTCTGTCCTATCCTTTTCCCATGCCCTACATAGGAACCCAAACAAACCACTACCATATAATTATAGTCTCTCTACCCATTTCCTTTATACTCCCTTCCCCTTTCCATTTTACAGGAAACAATCCACCCTGAAGAAAACTAACAAAACCAAGATAATGGAAGTAGTGGGTAGAAAGCTGGTTTTCTGCTCCTCCCCACTTCCTTTTTGTCATTCCATAACTCATGTATTTCTTCCTCCTTTCTATCCTAGCTTTAGCTCATGCCTTTTCCATCCACATTGGTTGGCTCTACATCCACTATTCTCTGCTTTAGCTCTTGCCTACTCACAGAAAACTAGAAAAACAAAAACAACAAAGACTACAAACTAGCCTTCCTGCTTTTTATCCTTTCCTCCTCTTTTCTTTTTCTACCTATGCTCTACTCTCTCTCTCTCTCTCTTCTATGCACTCTTGCTCCTCCTTCTACATTCCAGACCATTTACAAACCATACTAATATAACCTATCTACCCTTTTCCCTACTCTCTCTTCCCCTTATATCATATACAAAATCAAAGGGCCTTGCTCCACAGCTTAAGCTTTTCTCTCCAAGCATAACCTGTCTAAGTAACTAAACACATACAACCAAAAAGTTAGAGGTAAATTTACATGCCAGAAAGTCTCATAGGCACCACTCAGGACAAGGGTGACTCTTGAACTTACTCAGGACTTTAACCTGAAATTTAATTTAGCAACTAAAAAATAAATATGAAAACAACACAACATATAAGCCTTCCTCCCATCCTCCCCCCCTATTTTCCTACTTTATTTATATTTATTCTTTTGAATTCTAATATAAGGAAATCTTGTTTTATTTAGCCTTATTAATTCTTAAAACCTGTCTGGGATATTCTCCCCATCAAAATTTTGAAACCCTTTCTTAATACCTTCTTCTACTAATTTATCTGTCAGGGCATTTCCCTCTATAAATCTGTGTACCATTTTTCCATTCAGTTTTATCAGTAACTTTCTGATATTTTCAATTTCCCCTTCGAACCTACACATTTTTATTTTTTTGTGGCTAGATCCACTAATAAACTTAAGTATACTTGGACTCATATATTTTGAAATATATTCTATTTGGAGATTTGTAGCCCTTTATGCAAGGCCATAATTTCTGCATGCAAAGCTGAGGTGGCTTTCCCGCTCATTGTCAAGGCTTTCATAATCCTTCCTTCCTCGACCTTACTGCTCCTCCTCCTCCTGCCGCGCCCATATCTCTTTTGAAGCTCCTATCCGTATTGAGAGCTAATGCACCTTGAGGTTGCTTGCTCCAAACAAATGTTTTTATATCTGGCAATTTCCTTCTAATAGTTGCATGACCCCATGCCTTCTTTACATTCTCTTCCATGCCTCTATTTCTGATTGTTATCGGGTTGTAGGGTGAAATATAAGAACACTTTCTTTTTATTTTTTATAATATGTTTTTGGCATTCATTGGAATACTCTCAAACATGTTACTATTTATAGCGTTCCATAAATACCAGAATGATATGTGAGGTATGTGATTTCTAATCCATTTAAACAACAAATTCTTTGTCTGCTCCTACCTCCAGTTTTTTAATCTAGCCTTAAGAGCTACCTCACTCTTTTTCATGTCCGCTTCTGCTTCTAACATATTCCATACTTATGTAGTGATCTTCCCTTAGAAAACAAATGATCTATACTTTCTATGGCTGGTAGGCAGCATTCGCATCTAGATGCTAATCGTATTCCTTTCTTTTGTATATTATCATCCATTGGAATGACATTTTAAAGAAGCTTCCACATAAATACATTTTTCTTCTGTGGGATTTTTTTTCCCATGCCCATTTGAAAATTTATTGAGAATGTCTTTTATTTCTCACAAACCCTTTTGCACTCCTTTAAGTAAATCTTCCTTGTTCATTTAAGGTCCATTTTCACTCACTATTGATCAAAATCACATGATTTTCTACTATGTCCTATTGCTTCCGCATTAACTTCTAGCTTTTGTGTCTTTTTAGGGTCCTTAAAATCCTTATTACCTAAACCATAACTTGCTCTTATGTTTTCAGCCCAAAGGCTGTCATTTTCTTTTAGACTCCACTAGTTTTTACAAGCCCAAGCTTTGGTAATATCATTTAGACTAGTGAAACCTAATCCGGCCAACTCTTTAGGGCATCATAGAACTTCTCTTTTTTTCTAGTGTAACTTTGGTTTCCCTTTCTTCTTGCCCCATAAAAAATTAGACATTTATTTTACTAATTTGCTTATGATATTTTTTGGTGGCTGAACTGACATTAGGATTGTGCGAGTGAGCCTTGTAACTCGTGCTAGAATAAAGTCACTTGTCCTGCCATGCTTAGCAAATCCTCCTTCCATCTAGTAATCTTTTCTCTCTTCTTTTTCACTATAAAGGATAAGTACTCCTCCTTTAATCTCACATCATAAATTGGACACCCCAAGTACATTAGTGCTCCTTTCTTTTGTACAAAGACCTAGACTTTTTATTTTCTAGACTATGTTTTAGGGCATTTTTCTTGCTATAATGAATTGGTATTTGCTTTTATTCAACATTTTTCATGATTCTTCTTCTAGCGCATGTAGTAACCTCATCATATTACCAATGGATGCACTGCTAGCATTCGTGAAAATGATTACATTATCTGCATATATCAAACAGCCCACATTAGGAGTATTTCTTAGCTGTTTAAAAGCTAATATCTTACTCACCCTCATTTTTCCTTTTAACTTTATAATTAACACTTCTAAATACATGTTAAACAATGAGGGTGAGAGTGAATTCCCCTTCCTTAGCCTTCTTTTCAGTTTGAATTTTCCACCTACCTGTCCGTTTACAATAATTTTCACCCATGCACTAGAAATGCATATGTACATTAAGTTTATCCAAAATTTTGAGAATCTCATTTTCCTCATTACATAACATAAATATCTATTTCCATTCTATCAAAAGCTTTTGACAATTCTAACTTCAATATTACGTTATTTTTTCATGTCTTAGCTCCTATCTCTCTCATCATTTCTGAGGCAAAATTAATATTTTCTATCATTAAACTATTCCTGATGAAACCTGCTTTCTCAGTCGATTCGATGGAAGGTAAAATCCTGTTAAGCCTATTGTGAAGTACTTTGGCTAGAATCTTGTAAATCATATTGCATAGGCTGATTGGCCTATAGTCTTCACATTTCTAAGGATTTTCTTTCTTAGCAATCAAAACAATGAAAGAGCTGGCCAATGCCTTTGTGATATCTACTTCCACAAAAATCCATGCAATGGATGACACCAGGTCTTTCTTTATGATGTTCCAACTATGTTAAAAAATACATTATTCTAGCCATCTAGACATGCTGCACATTCTTTGTTAGCACTAAAAACTACCTCTTTTACCTCTTCCTCTTTTGGAATTCTTCTACCAATTTTTCGTCCTCTTCTGTGACTCTCTTCTTTATAGCTTGTCTTAAAGAGTTTCCTCTTTGAGTTGTTCTCCCACATAAGTGAGTTTTGAAATTTTCATCTACTTCTTTTTTTATTTATTCCTCCTTTTCTACCTATTCCCCGTTAGTAGTTTCTAACCCTTTTAATTTTTTGTTTTTGAATTCGAATTTTTGCCATTGCATTTATGAACTTTGTGTTCTTATCACTATCTCTTAACAATTTTATTTTTGCCTATTATTTCAAAAAGACTTCTTCCATGTGCATCCTGAGTCTTAACTCAGTATTTGCTATACTTACCTCAATTATTGAGGCCGCATCTTGTGCTTCCTCATATTTTATTTCAAGACTAGCTACCTTCTACTCAGCTTCCTGAATCTTTTTGGTGATATTTCCAAATACCTTCTTATTACAATCCCCATGAGTCTTTGACTACCTGGTCAAAATCCTTGTGTAGTCCCCACATGTTTTGAAATTTAAAGCCATTCTGTCTCCTTTCACTTTTTTGAATTGTAAGCAAGAGCGGGCTATAATCTGAATATGTTCTATTTAGGTATTTAACCTTTATACCTCCAAACTATTCAATCCATTTTGCATTATAAGTACCTACTCCAATCTAGACCAAATTACTTTAATTTCCCTCCAGTTATTACACCATGTGTAATTTGATCCTAGGAAGTCTACCTCCATTAGATTTACATTAGAAATAGCCTCATTAAGCTGTCCTATTACTGCCAGGTCAGAAGGTCAACTCCCTTTCTTTTCATTAGAATTTCTTATCACATTGAAGTCTCATCCAATGATCAACGGGGAATTGTTTGCTGCTAACTCTCTCATGTCCTGCCATAGCAATTATCTGTCTTCCTTGGCATCGCTTTCATACACCACCTAGAATATGGTTTCTGACTAATTTTCTATTTTAACACTAATTATTTGACCAGCTTCTTTAAAAATATCAATATTCATTTTCTTATTCCACATAATCCATAACTTACCATTCGAGTTAGAAAATGCCTTTTCCAGACCAACAATCTTTCTATATTTCTCTAATTGATTAATATTTACCATTGGTTAGGCTAGTATTACAATTTTAATTATATACATCTTACTAAATTTCTTATTCCAAGAGTATTTGCTACTCCTCTTATGTTTCAGAATAAGTTATTATTTATTTCTATGTGTATCTAGCTTATCCTCTAGTGGTGCACTTTAACTAATATTTCATGTTTAAATATTTTTTCATATTATTTGAAGATTTACTAGCTCTAGGTTCCAGCTGCTCAGATTTCCTTGCTAAATTTTGTTGAACTTTTTAAATGTTCATTCCCATGAGTTTGATAGCTTCCATTATTTTTTCTATATTAAACAACCCCCCCTAGACTTCTTTTGCATATAGAAGGTTAAATCATCTTGCACTTTCTTTAGATCAAGCTTGTATGATTCATTGCTTAAGCTAGGAATTGGCAAGCATTTTGACTCTGACTCATCCTCCGAGAGGAGATCATCATCTAACCAATTATACTTCGCCTTTCTAATTCTATCTCTTTTCTCCTCTCCCTTCTCCTTCCTATAACCCCTATTTCTTCCTTCCTTCCACCCCATCTATCCCAACCCCTTTGGCTCCACTTACCATTTCTAGTAACTATTTTCTAGTCTCTTTAAGCCTACCCTTTTCTAGCCTCTTGTCTACCCTTAGCCCTTCCCCTTCTGCCCTTTTCTCCCCTGCCCATTCCAATATGAACTCCCCCTCTCTTGACCTCCCCGTACCCATTTCCATTTCTACACACTTTCCCCGCCCCTTCTACCTCTATCTCTTCTCCCACCTTCCCACCCACCCCTTTTAGCTCCCTCACTCTTACACTCTCACCTTCATATTCTGCCCCCTTATCCCCTCCCACTACTAACTCTTTCTCTCTCTCACACTAACCCCTACCAATATTCTTACCCCATCCCTTTTACACTTCCTTCCTTCCCCTCCTTCTGCCACCTCTTATCCTATGTACTAATTCTCCATGTTCTTTCAATCTCAGATACTAATACCTCCCTCTTACTCTTTCTCCCTCCTACTATACATTTGGTCCACTCAAGCCCCATTTTGAGGCATTTAAGTAGTAGCTAAAAGTGGATTATGATAATATCGATAGCTAAAAACCATTATTGATATCATTGCCCACCAACAATTTCTGTGGAGGTGGGACTCAAAGATAAGCTTCAACACAAACTCTCCATATAGTCGGCATGGTCATACAGGCCATGCTTCATCAATCATCCATGGTTTACCCAAATAGTGAGCAATAAAGTAGAAGAAGTATATATTAAATAAGTGAATGAGGAGTTTTGGGAAGGAGAACCATACTAGGGAAATCAAGGATTTTTCTAATGCAATGAAATCTTGCAACCACTTGAATATGCGCTTGGGATATCTCAAAATTCTCCATTGTCCCCATATCCATAGTCTCAGGAAGTCATGTTCCTCATTAAGGTGGAAGAAGATATGTTTCACATTGAATAGAGGTACCTTTGCTAATTTTCATAGCTTGTGTGAAGCAAGGAAGGCTTTAATGTCTTAGAATTTAGGTCTACCATGTGAGAACTAGTATATAGAGTATACTTGAAAGGTTCAAAAAAATTCACAAAATCCTCCTTCGAAAAAAACATAGCAGGACCTTCATCCTTAGCATCAAACTTCAAAAATAAAAGCTCATGCTCTGTTAAAATAGAGGCAAATGATTTTTTTAATAGAAAGAAAATCAAATTTCTCCATGATTGGCTTCAAGTTGAGCTTTCTACAGTCAAAAATTGATGTTTAAGTCTCTAGAAAAGCATCATTCTCACTCTAGAATTGAGAGTTATGGGTTTTCTTGTACTTTTTTCTACATCTTATTCATCTTATTCATCTTATTCTTATTATTCTACTTATTCATCTTATTCATCTTATTCTTCTTATTATTCTTTTTATTCTTATTCTTTGTATTTTTCTTATTATTCTTATTCTTATTAATTTTTTTATTCTTAAAATTTTTCTTGTTTTTTATTATTCTTCTTATTCTACTTATTATACTTATGATTCTTATTTTTCTTATTATTTTTAAAAATTTATTCTTCTTATTATAATTAATCTTTTTATTCTTCTTAATCTTCTTAATCTTTTTATCTTCATATTTTTCTTATTATATTTATTCTTTTTATTTTTCTTATTCTTCTAATTCTTCTAATTCTTGTTTTATTCTTATTATTATTCATATTCTTTTTATTCTTCTTTTTCTATTTATTCTTCATAATTTTTTTTATACTTCTTATTCTTCATATTCTTATTATTCTTCTTATTCAAATAATTTATCATATTCGTCTTATTCTTCTTATATTTCTATTTATTTTATTCTAATTATTATTTTCTTCTTATTATACTTTTAATTCTTCTTATTCTAATTATTTTTATTATTCTTTTTATTATTCTTATTATTCTTATCCTACTTATTTTTCTTATTGTTTTTATTATTCTTATTATTCTTATTCTTCTTATTCTTCTTATTCTTCTTATTATACTTATTGTTTTTATTCTTCATTTTCTTATTATTCTTTTTTTTTATTCTTATTACTAATCTCATTCATCTTTTTTTATTCTTCTTATTCTTTTTATTATTATTATGCTTATTATTCTTATTATTCTACTTATTCTTCTTATACTACTTATTCTTCTGATTCTTTTTATTCTTAATTTTTTTATTCTTCTTATTTTCCTTATTCTTATTTTTCTTCTTATATTTATTATTCTTTTTATTCCTTTTATTTTTCTAATTCTTCTAATTCCTTTTTTTCTTATTTTTCTTATTTTCTTATTTTTCTTATTTTTCTTCTTTTTCTTCCTCTTCTTCTTTTTATACATCTTCTTCTTTTTCTTCCTCTTTTTCTTTTTCTTCATCTTCTTCTTTTTCATCTTCTTCTTTTTCTTCATCTTCTTCTTTTTCTTCATCTTCTTCTTTTTCTTCATCTTCTTCTTTTTCTTCATCTTCTTCTTTTTCTTCATCTTCTTCTTTTTCTTCGCTTTCTTCCCTTTCTTCCCTTTCTTCCCTTTCTTTCCGTACTTCCAACTCTTCCAACTCTTCCTACTCTTCCCACTCTTCCTACTCTTACGATTCTTCCCATTCTTCCCATTCTTCCGATTCTTTCCATTCTTCTCAATCTTCCCATTGTAACCATTCTTCTTTTTCTTCACATTCTTCTTTTTCTTCCCTTTCTTTCTTTTCTTCCCTTTATTCCCTTTCGTCCCTTTTGTCCCTTTCATCCCTTTAGTCCCTTTCGTCCCTTGCGTCCCTTCCCTTGCATCCCTTTCATCACTTTCATCCCTTTCGTCCCGTTCTTCCCTTTCTTCCCTTTCTTCGTTTTCTACTATTTATTTTTTTTCTACTTATTTTTTAAATTTTCATATTCTTCTTATTCTTATTTTTATTTTTATTCTTATTCTTCTTATTATTCTTATTCTTCTTATTATTCTTATTATTCTTATTCTTCTTATTCTTCTTATTCTTCTTATTCTTCTTATTCTTTTTATTCTTCGTATTATTCGTATTCTTCGTATTTTTCGTATTCTTCTTATTCTTCTTATTCTTCTTATTCTTCTTATTCTTCTTATTCTTCTTATTCTTCTTATTCTTCTTATTCTTTTTATTCTTATAATTCTTCTTATTCTTTTTATCTTTCTTGTTCTTCTTATTCTTTTTATCTTTTTTATTCTTCTTAATCTTCTTATTCTTCTTATTCTTCTTATTCTTATTATTCATCAATTCTTATTATTCTTCTTATTTTTCTTATTCTTCTTATTCTTCTTATTCATACTATTCTTCTAACTCTTCTTATTATTCTTATTCCACTAATTCCTCTTTTTTTTGATTTCCTAGTTATTCTTCTTATTCTTTATATTCTATTTATTCTTTTTTATTCTTTATATTCTATTTATTCTTTATATTCTTGTTATTTTTCTTATTCTACTTATTCTTTTTTTTCTTATTATTTTTCTTATTATTCTTATTCTTATTATTATTCATATTCTTGTTATTCTTAATCTTGTTATACTTCTTTATCTTTTTATTCTTCTTTATCTTTATCTTTATCTTTTTCTTATTCTTTTTATTCTTCTTATTCTTTAATTATTCTCACAACAAAAAATGATAGTTTTGGTTTGGAAATTTTGCTTTCTAAAATTTTTAGCTAATTAGCTTTGGAATAACTTGGGAATAACAATATATTTTTCATTTTAAATTGAATTACAAATTTGTGATTCATTTATTATGGATTAGTAATGTAAATTTACGATTCAAAATTTTCTCACACTAATATTGTCATAGATTTTCACGCAATCAATACCAGTAAATTTTCCCAATAGCTTTAGCGATTTCTTTAACCTAACTCATTAAATTGAGTCAAAATTCGTCACTAAATAATTATATAATTTTTTTTATGATTTTATTTTTAATTGCAAGTGATTATTCTTTAAATGATAATTTTCACAAAATATATGCATTTAGCTAAGGATTTATCTTTTGCTATTTGGGCTGGGGATAGTTTTCATCTATAATCATTATTGATTTAATTTTTTTAATATATTATTTTTTTTATTTTTTATGTAATTTTGTATATTCATGTTATGCCATGGTCTATATATGAGTGATACTTGAAAGACATATTATCCTCATATAATTATAAAAATAGGATATTATAAATAAATAATTTCAAATATATATAATTATGAAAAAATATATATTTTAATAAACACTAAAATAACTATTTTTATGATTATAAAATTTTTAAAAAATTATACAAAAAATATTTCTAAAATTTTTAATTATGAAATTTAAATATTTGTTTTATAAAACATTAAATAATTAATTCTATAATTATAATAATTTTTAAAGATATTTTAAAAAATAAATGAACATACATTAAAATTTCTACTAATAAAAAGCTTAATTAACATTTAAACTAGTAAATATTAATATTATTTTAATTTAAAAAAATATTTTTTTTTGATTATATTAAACTTTTAAAAATATAATTATTAAAAATTAAAAATTTTTGAATTATACAAAAAATTTCAAAAATTTCATAAAATTTAAATGAAAATAAATTATTATTTTAGCTAAATACATAGATGTTTGCTCCTACTGAAATTTATTATAATAAAACAATTAAGTAAGATTTATACTATTAGCTTTTATTATTCATTCTTTATTAAATTAATAAATATAACTTTTTTTTATAATTTTCTGAATTTTTGTAATTTTTATAATTTTATAAATTATAAAATATATCAAATATAATTAAATTATATGCCTTTAAAATTATTTCATATTATCTTCATTAAAATTATTTTTTCTAAAAAATATATAAACATAAAATATAAATATTTATATATTTTTAACATAAAGAGTGTTTTATACCATTTAGGAGAGTGGCTTGAAAACAAATTATATTTTCATGTGTGCCTTGCAATATGAAGTCTGAAAATTTTGTAGCCATTTAATTTTTTTTTTCTAGTTATAATGCTGAAATCTATTTTTTGAAGTTGTTTATATATTTATTGTTTAATTAATTTGATAAAATAAAATTGTAAGGTGTTTGTTTTTCATGTGTACCTTGCTACACGCACATGAACTTGTTGAAAATATTTTTATAATAAAATAAATATGTTTTTATGTATTTTATATATTTATTATTTAATTAATGTTTTGATAATGAAAAATTAAAATATTTTGGGAATTTTAAAACTTCAAAAAACTATCATTCTCCATTCACTTGTTGTCGAGACTATAGAGAAAACTCTAACAAGTGCCAAACTTTTTTATAGTCTACCTCTCTCTCTCTCTCTTGAAATGGATACATCATAACCTAATAGTAGAGTAAGCGAGAATTCCTTCAGCCTTGTGTTTATTATTGATTTGAGGTATGCTTTCTACTCTAACTCTTCATCAATTATCTTAATGCAGGAGTGTGTGTTTGGATTCTGCTGTTTGTTTTTTTCCAAATTATTCTTCTACCCTAATTGTTACCGTATATTGTATTTTCCATAGAAATTATATAGTAAATAATTGGGTCTATATGATATCATGTAAAGTCAAGTTTTTACCACAATTATGTAAATGGCCGAAGATCCTCCTCATGCACACAATATTTATATGTATGTTCATGATAAATCATTACAAGTACCAAAATCATTAATCACCATGGTATGCTTAGATTGCTTATATACACTGATTCGTATACATACTTTATGCGTGTGTGATATAATGTGTTCTCATTATGTGGGAGTTGATGTTGCACGGTAGGTATGCGAGCTTGATATCCATGTTTTTTGCCACTCAAACAGTCTTGTGGTTTTTGATGTTAATCACAAAATGGGTGTTGGTGTTTGTGGTAAGCAATGTGTATATAACAAAATATTTAATATTTACATAATAAATTATGTAAATATGATGATTGTAAGAATAATAACACAAAAATATATATAAGTGTATTTACTATATGTATAACTATAATAACAGTATATATAACTATTTATAAATATAACAACATATATTTAACATGCATGTGTGTGTGTGTGTGTATAAGAATATATAAATGTATTTAAAAATATGTACATCAACATATAACTATATATAAATGTATTTATCTACATCAATACCTATATATAACTATATGTCTAAATATATATAATTACATGAAAACTATATTTAACAACATCTACAACATGTATAATTACATTTATAATTATATGTATAACAATGCGTGCAATCACACATGTAACTATAATTATAATTAAAACTTATAACAACATATTTATAACTATATGTATAACAATGCGTGCAATCACACATATAACTATAATTATAATTAAAACTTATAACAACATATTTATAACTATATGTTTAACTATATATGTATAACAATTTATATATATTTGTATACCTATATAAAACTCGTATAACTATATCTAACTATATTTGTAACTATGTAAACTATTTTTATAACTATATTTATAATTATATTTAACTACTTTTTTAACTATATAATAATTTATAACTATATGCATAATTCTATATAACTATATTTCTAACAAAATATACTATATGTTTAATAATATATAAATATATATAATTGTATTTTACTATATGTATAGCTAGATCTTTAATTACATACATATTTATAACTATATGTATAATTAAATATAATTATATATAACTATATTTATGACTAAATATACTATAGGTATAAGAACACATGACTATAAATAATTATCTTTTACTATACGTATAACTATAAAAACATTATAGAAAACTATATTTAAATATAAATTAACAACATATATTTAATATATATTTTTATATATTAGCATATAGATATGTATTTTAATTATATCTATACCTATATATAACTATATGTATAAATATATAAAAATATATGAAAAAATATATATACCTACGTGTATAAATATAAGTATAACTATATGTGTAACCATATGTATAACCACATGTAACTAATTTTATAATTACATGTATATCAACATACAACATTATGTTTAACTATATGTGTATAACTATTTATAAATATTTGTATAACTATATAAACCATTATATAATTAAATATAACTATATTTGTAACTATGTATACATATATGTATACATATATGTAAATCTATATATTTGTTTATAACTTTTTATACATTTTTGTATAACTACATATAACTACTTTTATGAATATATATATATCTATCTATATGTTTAACTTAATATAACTATTTATAACTATATATACTATATGTATAATAACATATAATTATTTATAATTGTATTTTACTATATGTATAACTATAAAAACATTATACATAACTATATTTAAATTTATAATTAATAACATATATTTAATATACATTTTTATATATTAGTATATAAATTTAACTATTTCAATACATATACATAACTATAAGTATAAATATATAAAATTATATGAAAAAAAAATATACCTACATGTATAGATATAAGTATAACTATATGTGTAATTCTATTAACTATATTTCTAACAAAATATACTATATGTTAAATAATATATAGCTATATATAATTGTATTTTACTATATGTATAACGATAAAAATGTTATATATAACTATATCTTTAACAACATACATATTTATAAGTATATGTATAATTAAATGTAATTATATGTAACTTTATTTAAAACTAAAAATACTATAGGTATAAGAACATATAACTATAAATAATTATTTTTTACTATATTTATAACTATAAAAACATTATATATATCTATATTTAAATATATAATTAACAACATATATTTAATATAAATTTTTATATTTTAGTATATAAAAATGTATTTAACTATATCTATACCTATACATAACTATATCTATAAATATATAAAATAATATGAAAAAATATATATACCTACATGTATAAATATAAGTATAACTATATGTGTAACTATATGTATAACCATATGTAATTATATTTATAATTACATGTATTACAAAATACAATATTATGTTTAACTATATGTATAACTACATGCACATTAACTTGTTGAAAATATTTTGATAATAAAAAAAATTTTGAGTCTTTATGTATTTTATATATTTCTTGATTTTGGTTTTGTACTTTGCTTGCCCGACTTACCTAACTATGATTCTTTACAGGATATCTGTTGTTTCAACATGGCATCGATTTTATGAAATCCCAAAAAAATGAAGAAATAAATAATATGATTTGTTTTTGAAAAAAAATGTGTAAAATAGTAATTTTGCAATAAGAAAAAGAAACTAAAAATTTTAGAACCCCAGTGATAAATTGGATTTCGTAATTGATTCATCTTGGAAAATTTAGTTACGATGACAAATTTCATGAAATTCTGAGGAATTCAGAATTTTGTTATTTTTAAAATTTATTCAAATAATTATTAGAATAAATAAATACATTAATTAAAAAAAACACACATAAACGAAAATACCATGCCAGAATGCCAACACATGGCTATGCATGCGCAGTCTAGGCATCTGAAGAAAAAATTAAAAAATAATAATAATAATTTTTTTAATAAAATAAAATAAAATAAAAAAACATCATGAATCTGGAAAACTGGATGACGGGGAAAACAAAATAAAAATAAAATTCGGGAGAGAGAGTGTGTTAGAGGAAAAAAATATAAATGATCTATTGATTTTCTTTTGATCGTAACAGATTATTCTGGAGTCAGAATAAAATAATCCAATACCTAAATTTGCTCTATGTAAAGAGATATTCAGTTTGACATCAAATTTATAAAATTTCCATTAAATTTTCTAGATGGTAGTGGTTTTCTCCTATTGAAAATTTCTTTCTATTTAAAGGCAATAAATGATCATGTTTTATATTTCAATTCAAATTGTTAGAAATATCATTAGAAATGTTTAAGTTGTAAAAAGTTTCTGTGTTTCATTTAGTAAAATTTAGTGCAGGTGAATTGGGGTTAGATTATTATAACTATGTCTGAAATATCATTTAATCATAAATGGTATAATATCAATACATATTAATGGGAACATTCTATATACATGAGTGGGTGCATGATACACACACACACACACACACACACACACACACATACATATAAAGGTATATGGATTGTATTTAGTAAACTTGAATTGGGAAAAATTAATCATATTTTAAATTTGTACTTACAAAATTAAGATTGAGTTGCATAGTATTTTTTCTAGAGTATAACTATTATAAATTTGTAAACTCAAATTGGGATAACATTCAGGCTGAGTTAGGTGGTGATTTTTGCAAAATATCTAAGAAAAAAAAATATTTTGTCGAAGAAATGTCCAATATGTTTTTCTGAGGAGATCCATATTTTTCGGAGTAAATCCAAGAAAATCATATTTTATTCGGAGAAATATCCAGTATGTTTTTCAGAGGTCTATATTTCTTGGAATAATTCCAAAAAAAATAAATGTTTTTATAGATATTATTACATACATACATACATACATACATACATATATATATATATACATATATACATATATATATCTATATTTATATATATAATATGTCACACTTAGCTATGGTATATGTGAGGGAGTCTATGGGACTTAGGAATATTGGCATATAAATATATCATGCATAATTATATTCATATAAACATTGTACTTGAATGGGTGTTAATATATATGCATGACGTTTTACATGCACTTAGATAGAGAGTAACTCCTTGAGAGTTTACCTCTACTGAGCTTTTCTCACTCCATTGTGTGACCCCTTTCGGGTATAAGTCCATTACAGATGACATATCCACATGCAGGATTGCACGTGTGAAGAAAAGCCGGTTGTGACTTAAATAATGTATTATGTATGTTTAATTCCATTGAGCAAATAAAAGAAAAAAAATATGTATGCTACATTTGGGAATATTTTATTTTATTGTACATTGTATTCTGTGATGTGATGAAATGGGACCCCCTAGGAGATGGGGAGTCACAAATTTTGGAATTTGATGAATTCAAGTGTCAAATGTTCATCCAGGTTTTGGTTTTTGATTTTAATTTTATTGTTTTTTTGTTTTTTGAAATGTTTCTACGGCAAAATGAAAGTTTTTGTGGTTGTGTTGATGCTGTTTGAGCCTTAAAATTGATATAGTTTGAGCCTGCACTGAGAAGAAGAGAAATAAATGTGACCAAAATAAAACCAGATTACTTCCTTTAGTGCAAGCCAACACAAATTGGTGTAACCAAAATATCTATCAGCCAAAATATAACACTTACACTAAATTATTTATTATTATTATTTTTAATTTTTCAGCACTATATTTATTTTGCACACTACCATAACACACTACATGTATTCACTGCCCACACGGCCTCACAAAGCATGCCACACTACATGCATATAACTGCCCATTACCTTTCCACACACACATCCACTATGCACATTGTCACATGGCACATGGCACACTTCCACCTGATTTATTCAGCATAAATGCGATCTCATCAATTTGAGCTTTGGTGAGCCCACTTTATTCCCATATTATGGTCATTTTGTTGATCTTATTAATGAAGTATGAGCTGTAGCTTTATCTATCTTTGTGATGATAGTTTTTGTGAAATATAAAAATGCTAAGGCTCAAAGAGCCCACTTTGTCACTTTTTTTCTATATATTTACATTCATTTTTTATTTATAGTTATTATGAAATAAGAAAATGCTAAGGCATTCAAGCACTTAAACCATTTTATCTATCTATGTGAAGAAGAAGAGAGGAGAAGCGAAACAGAACTACGAAAGCATGAGCAACTCATAATATGAACCACAGATGCCATTTCGTGATGGATCTTGTAGTTTCAAAACAATGTAACTTAAGTTTGTCAACTAATTCTAATGTGATGTATCTATTTCACTTGTACATCACTATGATGCAGGTTGTCGGTATACAAAATTTCATTAACTAATAATTTAGTTTCTGATTGTCAACAAATCGTAGATATTTTTTTCCGAATGATTATCATGTGGTTCATTTGGCTTGACATTTGAGTTTATGTTAGAAGAATATGAGCATTTCTTAGAAACACAACTTTTTGATTTGGATTTAGTGTTGATGGTATTAGATTTACATTTTTTTTCTTCTTAGTTGATCACTACTTTATTTTTCATTGACTTTTGTTTCAAATTTGAAATATGAATTCTTCAAATTTAGCTAGTCTTTTTTCTTAATCTCAGTTGGACCCACAATTTTGTGCATGTTGTTTTAGACTTGCATCGTAATATTCAAATTTTGATATTATCATCTTTTTTCATTTTTTCTTTTATTTTTGTGTTTTCCAGGATCTACACCACAAGCTTAATATTCTCATTTGCTATAAGTATAAATGAATAAAAAAAACGTATTTAATTAATAGGAAGTACATAAAATTGGAGAATATGAATGCAAATACACCCATAGACTCTGTTGTGCTCCAACTCTCACCTAAATCATCATGGTCAAATTTTTTATATATAATGATTAAATATCCTTTACATGTGCATATATAATCTTTCTCAATCTCTCTTTATCTCTCTCTCTCTCTAGCTATATATGTATGTATATATTCATTAATTTTTTGTTCATTGTATGTGTTCTTTCTTCATCACAAGCAATGGGAAGACAAAGAAGCTTGGTACTAGTCTTTTTAAAGTCATTTGTGAGTCTGCTGAAAGTCACAGAATCACTAACAGGTCTTGTAGGATCTTCAAACGAGATCAAAGTAGATCAATGCCAAGATCCTGAAACTTTTTTTACCAAAGGAACTCTCAAAAGGTTACAAATAAGGCCCACCAATTGTTTTTCTAACCAAAGTTGATTGCCACTTTTCTTTTGAAGGTTCGTGTAATTTGTCAGTGCACTTGAAGTTTTGGAAATTGTTAATGCATTTGATGAGGAAATGTTCCAGGTGGAAGAAGCCTGGAAAATTTAATCTCAGGTAGTGTTATTTTTTTTAAATACAATCTACTTTTTCTAGAGAAGATGAATATATATATATATATATATGAATATCTCTCAAATTTAATGTTAGGCAAGAGCTTTGTGTAATGAGTACGGATACATGGTGACACAATTGAAGATTGATTATGTATGATTTCATCAGAATGTTATCTTTATTAGTTTGGTTTTTAAATGAATTATGCACGAGTCTCTATGATTCACAAAATACTAGTTTCAAGCTGAAAATTGAATAAAAGCTACAGCTATTCTTTAATCAAGTTAGTGCTCCTCGATTGCAGTAAGCTCCCTTGGAAAATATTAAAATGTGCATGTTAGTCCTTCCTTTTTCTTATGACTTACTGGTGAAAATGTTATTATTATGTCATTTTAAATTGCATGTAACTTTCTTTAAACAAAGTGGGTCAATCATCTGTTTGCAGCACATGACAACTAAAAAATGCCTTTATATCCATCTACATATTTTTCCCATTACAGGAAATCTAGAGGTTAGTTTTGATTTTTTTTGCTGCTATTGATCCATCAGATAATCTATAAATTCCTTTATTTTTTTGAGTGATATTGAATGTTTTTAGAGACAGAACATGTGCTCTAAAACAACATAGTCTACATGTGCACTATAATAGCATAGAGCATGTGTGCACTACCCTTGGTGCTAGCAATGCTGTAATTGTTTTTGGGGAAAATGAAGCTGCCCATTGTGCCCACTGTGAACTTGGTATCACTAGTTGTTTGATTTCAATTTAGGGGTGCATAAATTAAAATTTTTTGCCCCTTGCTTTGTACCAAATCATAACTCAAACAATGCACGCTAGGCATGCACAATAGTATGAAAGGACGAGAAGCTAAAAAAGTTGACAGAAAGTTTGGTGTGTATTTGTGAGTGACACTAGTCCACTCTTGGTGTCAATTAGGAGAGTTGTGGTATGTTAAGTATATGTATCTACAAAATATTTTTTATATAATGTTGATATTGTAGGAAAAGAAGACAAGATAGAATCAATATTATTGCCTATGTAAATATTTATTTTATGGATGAAATCATGCATAATGATTGGTAAATGCAATACATGTGCCGCAAAATTCCTTAATTCTCTCAGTCACTATTAATCATGAATATTGGTAAATGCTATATAAGTGATGGTCATATCTATAATTTTTGCTAAATTAATAATTTTCCATCATTCATATCATTTCAGTTTCAATTGATGTATATATGCAAGAAATGAGAGAAGTAATTGATGAAATGAAAGAAATGAAGATTCAATGCAATAGCAGATGACCTATATGGAGTCACAGTTAGTAGTATTAACGAGATAAATAGCACACCTAGTTCTAGTAGAGTACCCATGAAGGAGAACCATGTACAAATTTACAAGCTAATGATGAAGATGATGATTTAATTTTAAATGATAATATACCTATGTTTTATTTTTGTTTTAACCATGTAAATTTTGTATCATAATTATTTCTGATTTTTTTTTGTTAATTAGTTAATTAAAAAAATTGTTTATAGTATATGTTTTTATTTAATTTAATATAAAATATTAAAAATATGTAATCAATTTTTTTGTAAAGAAATAAAATTGTGAAAATTGATTTGGAATAAAAATAGGTAGGGATTTTTTCCTAGCTAATTTAACTAGGGATGTTTGTGTATGTATTTAGTTTAAAATTACTAATTATTATTCTTAATTACAATTAAATATAACAAGTGAAACAATATAATTAGCTAGAGAATTTACCGAGCTATTTGGAATTTATCTTGTAGTGTCTTATTCTTCTATTTTTTCTTATTCTTTTTATTCTTATTATTCTTCTTATTTTTCAAATTCTTATAATTTTTCTTATTCTTCTTATTCTACTTTTTCTACCTATTCTTATTATTTTTCTTATTATTTTTCTTATTATTTCTTATTCTTTATTTTTCTTCTTTTTCTTTTAATTCTACTTATTCTTTGTATTATTCTTATTCTTCTTATTTTTTTTAATCTTCTTATTCTTTTTAATCTTCTGATTCTTCTTATTCTTTTTATTCTACTTATTATTCTTAATCTTCTTATTCTTCTTATTTTTTTTATTCTTAATTTTCTTATTATTACTTTTTTTATTCTTCTTATTCTTATTTTTTTGTATCATTCTTTTTATTCTTATTTTTCTTTATATTCTTCTTATTCCTTCTATTCTTCTATTATTCATGCTCTTCTTATTCTTCTTATTCTTCTTATTCTTCATATCATTCATATTCTTATTATTCTTATTATTCTACTTATTATTCATATTCTTCTTATTCTTATTATTCTTCTTATTCTTCTTATTCTTTTTTTTTTGCTTTTTATTCTTCTTAGTTTCCATATTCTTATAATTCTTCTTATTCTACTTATTCTTCTTATTTTTATTATTCTTTTTTTTCTAATTTTTCTTAATTTTATTATTCTTATTATTCTTCTTATTCTTTGTTATTCTTATTATTCTTCATATTATTCTTATTCTACTTATTCATTTTATTTTTCTTATACTTCTTATTCTTATTATTCTTGTTTTATTCTTATTAGTATTCTTATTCTTTTTATTCTTTTTATTCTTCTTATTCTATTTATTCTTTGAATTCTTCTTATTCTTTTTATTCTTCTTATTCTTCTTATTTTTATTATTATTATTATTATTATTATTCTTCTTATTATTCTTATTTTTCTTATTCTAGTTTTTCTTCTTATTCTTCTTATTCTACTTATTCTTCTTATTCTTCAATTTTTTTTGGAAAATATTTATTTTATTATTATCATCATCTCTTTTGGCGGAGGAATACCATTGATACAAACTAAAAACTACCCTTATCCCTTTTATATCCTTTTCCAAAAAATAAAATAAGATTAAACATAAAAGTGGACTTATCTATTTTGAGATAAGTATCTCTCTTAATTGGACTAATCTATGAAGTTGTTCCAGCTTTTTACTTGTGATTGCTGGTTGAGTATGTTACATATAGAAGAGTTACTTTCCTTCATGGCATTTCATTTAAGTGGTTTGTTGTGCTTTGATATGAGTGAGATGATCTATTCATTTTGTTCTGCTCTCTTTCATGTCATAGCAACTTCGATGTCATTGTTTAAGATTCTTCTATATTCTTTGTAGTCTTCAAATCTACTTTTGCCTTTTCTAGCTTCAAGATCCTCAGTAATGACAGCATGGTATCTTCAATGTTGGCATTTGCTTTTAGCTTCTGCCCTGTTGTTCTGATATTCATGGGAGATGAGGAAAAGCTTATATATTTGCTGTTTTCTTGAACTGTAATGTGCCTCTATGGTAACTATTTGACTTTCTGAATCTGTTTGTTTTCTATTTACAAAAACCAAAAACATCCATCCACACTATACAATCCTAACTCACCTGATAGTTATCTTCCATTTCATCTTCAATACCATCCAATAATGCACAAAATATTCTTTTTTCTTACCTGTGATAGTTTTGGTATGCTGCAAACATATATTGTATTTTTTTTTAATTTCAACTTGCCCTGTACTTTTCAAAAAAAAGTATCTTATGTAGGTACCCTTATGACAAAATTCATTTGTGCATATTTCCTGCCTTAAACTGATAACAAAGAGGAGGCATAAAATTTTAAACTACAAGCATGGTTTTCAAGGTTAAATTTCTTTGCTACTCCCCTAACAACTTCTATAATTTGGAAAGCCTATTTCATCTAGTTTGAGTAAGCCTTTATATTTCGGAGATATGTTTATTTTTCCAAAATCCTGATTACCTTCTTTAAAAATGTTTTTTGCTAATTTATCTGCGACTAGATTGGCCTCCCTTAATATATGTATTATTTTGAAATTTAATTCAGGAAACCAGATGTATGATATCTTATAACTCATTTTCAAAATTCCAAAGATAATTGTTTCCTTTAATTAGATTTACTAATGTTGAGGAGTCCGTTTGGACTTGAATATATTTTACATTATTGCTTTTACATAGTTATAAACCTATTAAGAGAGCTCAAATTTCTGACTCAAATGGTGTATTCGCTTTGATTATTCTAGTGAAAGCAAATATGACCTTCCCTTCGAAGTCCCTTAATAACCCTCCTCCACCTGCTACCCCTATATCTCTTTTAAAACTACCATCTATATTAAGTGCCATGTAGCCCCCTGGAGGTTTATTCCAGCATATCCTAGTAAAATTTGTTGGCTTGTCTTTTTAATAACTTAGTTGCCATGTGTCTATGTAATCTTTATTTTCATCATTTTTAATATTTTTTAGTGGATAGGATTCTGAAATTTTTTTTAATTCTATTTTAATTTCTCTTACTATATCATTAATTTCATATATATACCTTCATATCTACTCTTGTTTTTGGCTTTCCATATATTCCAGATAATTAGTGGAGGTATATTCTTTCTAAGCTAGCTATAGCAGAATTATTGTAGGGCTTTAATTCCCAGCATTGTAGTCTATTTTTTAGGGACCGCCTTCTATATTTGACAACCATTTCATTACCTAGATTTTCCCATATCCTTATTGCTATGTCTCCTTAGGAGAATAAATGTTCTAATATTTCTATATTTTCTTTACAACATTCACATCTAGATGCTAATTTTATGCCTTTTCTTTGAATAATATTGTCTAATGGAATTATGTTATATAAAACTTTCCATAGGAATAAACATGTTTTAGGTGAATTAATGTTGTCCCAACACCATTTAAATATCTCTTGATGTGGTTTTTTTCTTTCTAATTAAAATTTGGACATATTTTAAAGTGAATGTGCCTTTTTCGATTAATTTTCATTTCCATCCATGTTTTGTTAAAATTGTATTTTATCTATGATATCTCTTTGTTTTATTGTTTGTTTACATATATGTAAGCTATTTTTAATTTTTTTTGTCCTTATTAATATCATTGTTTATAAAATATTTTGCTTTCATATATTTGGCCATAAGATTTTATTTTCTTTCACACCCTACCATCTCTTGCAAGCCCATGTCTCAGCTATTTATATCAAACTAGAAAAGACTAGGCAGGCTTCCTCTTTTGGGTAACAAAGAAACTCCCATTTAACCCAATGCAATTTGTATTTTTTATCTTTTTCCCCCAAAAAAAATTAGCAAATTCTCTTTCCATTTTTTAATTATGTTTTTAGGTGGCATCATTATCATAAGGTTATGAATTACCATGCTCTGAAGAACATGATTAATTTGCAAATTCCCTTCAATCAACTCATGTTTAGCATATTTGTTTTCCATCCAGTGATTTTCTGTCTAATCTTAACTAACATGAAATCAGAATGTTTTATGTGTGTTCATCCCTCATATAAAGGGCAACAAAGATAAGTGATTGCTCCTGTTACTTGTGAAAACCCAATAGCATTTTTCAGTCTGAGAGCTAGATTGAAGGGGGCTTTTTTAGAAACCATGAATTGACATTTATTTCTATTTAGTATTAGACATGTTTCTTTTTCAATGTTTTGGAAAAGTTTTATTAGATTAGATATAGATTTTTTATTTCTATTAGTAAAAATAATAATATCATCTGCATATGCTATACAATCTACCTACGGTGAATCTTTAAAATGTTTAAATGAGTGGATAGCTCCTTTTTCTGGTTTTATGTTTTAAATTAATCAAAAATACTTCCAGATAAATTTTAAAAGGAGGAGACAAAGGGTCTCCTTGTCTTAGACCCCGAGTGGGTTTAATGTCTTCCCCTTTTTCCCCATTAATGATAATTTTAAACCAAGTACTTAAAATACATCTAAAAATTAAGTCGATCCAATCTTCTGCAAATCCCATTTTCCTCATTACATAACATAACAATTTCGAGTCTACTCTATCAAAAGTTTCGACAAATCTAATATAAAAACTACATTATGTCCCCTAGTTTTAGTGGAAATTTATCTGATTATCTCTTTTGCTAAGAAAATATTATTTATGATAAGCCTATCCTTCATGAATTCTAAATGGCTCCTTATAAATACTCATTGGGAGAATAAGGCTTAGTCTATTTTGCATTAGTTTGGCTGGGATTTTATATGTGGAGTTACATAGTCTAATTGGGTGAAAATCTTCACACTTTTGAGGGTTTTCTTTTTTTGGGATTACAACTATATGAGTTTGAGCCCATTTTTTATTTAATTCAACTCCACAAAAAAACCACAGCATGGCTTGAATAATGTCTATTTTGATTATGTCCTAGTAGGCTTGAAAAAACACATTGTTTCAGCCATCAGGACATGCAACGTTGTTTTTATCTAAACTAAATACATTTTTTTAATTTCTGTTTCATCTGGAAATTTCATTACGTTTTTGTTATCTTCTTCATTAAAATTTTTATTTATGTTTTGCAAGAGATTAAACCTTGTCTGTTCATTGTTTTTGCATAATAATGCATTGAGCATTCTACATAAGGTTTCTTTTTATGTCTTTCTTATTTTCTACCAATAATCCTTCATTATTTCTAATTCCTATTATCTTGTGTTTTTAATTTTTTTTTTAGTGATTTGATGAAAAAATTTTGTATTTAAATTAGAGGTGTCAAATGGGATGTGCCAGGCTAGGCATGACACGGTTACTATACGGTCCCATGCCTAGCCCGAGACGGTTCTATCGAGGTCAGCCTGACACGGGCCCATGGCACGAATCCATCCGATTCTGCCCGGTCGGACCGAACCCATAATTTAAAAAAAATCAGGGTTTCGGCGCACGACGTCACGCCACCACGCTGTTGAACCCCTAAATTAAAAAAAATTAGGGTTTTTGCGCGTGCTGTCACCCCACTACACTGTCGAAACTCTAATTTAAAAAAATTAGGGTTTCGGTGGCGTGCCGCCATGCTGCCACAATTTTTCTTCACTTCGGGGCTCGGTGAGTCTTGCCCATTGAGCTCAGCTTCTGTCACTGGGGTGGTTTCTCAGCTCGTGTTGAGGTACCAAGTTAATAGGCCATGGTACAGTGTCGGGCCAGCCACGGTAAAGTGTCGGGCCATGCACGGCACGAGGCCTGGATGGCCTCGGCACGGCACAACATGGTTTGTGCGGTGGAGAGTCACGTCATGGGCACTGGCACAGAAAATACCCATGCCGTGCCGGTGTAGGCACAGCCCAATCATGTCGTGCCTCGTGCTGGAACGGCCGGCCTAGCCTGGTTAACACCTCTAATTTAAATCGCCCTCATTTAATTATTTTATTTTTGATCTTTGTTTCCAGAAAATTTCCTCCATTTGTAATTTTAATTTGAGTTCAGCTTGAGCTTTAAGAAGGGCCTTAAGATTATTTGTGTTATTAAATTTTTCATGTTCTTTTTCTAGTTCATCTATATTTTATTCTATTTCTAAAATAGTTTTATTAATATTTCCAAATTTCTTTTTGTTCCAATCTAATAGGCATGTTCTTAATCTAAATAGTTTACCTGAAAAGATCTGAGCAGGATTACCTACAATCAGCAACTTCCAAGAATTGTGGGCATTGTCCAGAAAGTCCTCATGTAAGCACCACATATTTTGAAAATTAAATGAAGTTCTACTCACTTCTTTTTTTTTGGAAGTAATAAGCAGTAGGTGATGATCTGAGCAGATCCTGTTTAAGTGTTTTATGCCTATATTTCCAAAAGTGTCCAGCCATCTTTAATTAAACAGAATCATGTCCTATCTTGACCAGATGACACCTTTCTTTTTATAGTTGTTTGTCTGTGTATATTTTGATCCTAGAAAATCTACCTCTATTAGATTAGTTTTATTTATCACCTTATTAAATTGGTCACTCGTTTTGTGCTTATTGTCCTGCCTTCTTTTTTCTATGATGAATTTTTTATGGTTTTAAAGTCTCCTCCAATTATCCACGGTAAATTCTTATTAGCTATATCTTTCATGATATACCATAAAGCTTTTCTTTTATTTCTATAAGTATTAGCATAAACTATAGAAATAATGCCTCCTGTGCTTTTTCCTAAACTGAGGTTAATAATTTGTTCATCTTCTTCTATTTTGGTTATATCCAAGTTATTCCACATTACCCAAATTCTGCTATTTGTATTGGAGGTGGCATTTTTATATCCTAATTTATTTTTGAATCTTTCTAACTGGTCTATTCCCACCATTGGCTCAGCTATCATTAGTAATAAAATTTTATGTATTTAACCATTTTAATTAATCAATTTAGTGAAGAGGGGTTAGCTATACCCTTAATGTTCTAGAATAAGTATTTATGCATTATTAAAATATTTTGATTGTGTTCTTGTTTTATTTTTTTAGTTCGTTAGTTTTTGTTAAATGTTTATGTGTATTTCTTGTTTTATTTATGAGAGTGGGATGAGTTTTAACTAAATTCCCAATTTTATCAAAATTTTCCATGTGAATGTTTATTATTTTTAAACTTTCTAATGCCTTGTCTCTATTTTCTATTTTCCATCTTCTTTTCTCAATATCTATATCATCTATAGAATTCACCTTGTAATTTTCTATTTTAGTTTGCATAGTGTTACAGCTTTTAATTGATTCAGAATCTGAATCAAATTATGAATTAGTAAACCAACCTTATGTGTTTGGTTTCTATTTTATGTTTTCTAGTTCGGATTACCAGCTCCTCTATTTTGCCCAGCATGATTCTAATTCTATCCTCATCTGTTATATTTCCATCTTGAATAGAGAGATTTTTGAAGGTTTTTATTACATTTTTTAGGGATTCTATTATAGGGTTAGGGTGTACATAATCTTCATTAGACACATCCTGTATAATCTATTGTTTTCTAACCCAAATTTTATGATTTTCTTTCTATGAATTTACAATGCAATTCTTTGTCTTATGGCCTCTTTTTTTACATTGAGTGCAATAGCTAGGCAATGCTTCAGGAGTTATAGGTTGTCAAAAACCTTGAAATTCATTCTGCACAATACATATCCATTATGGGATGGGGTATTGGATGTTAATCTTTATACAAACTCGTACATCACTTGGTCTGGAGAGGTTGGCAGTAGCACCATCCATCAATAGAGTTTTTCCAATAAGATTAGAGATGGAGTAGAGTGAGTATTTATCAAAAAAATGTATAGGCAGGGAGGGTAGAAGAAACCATAACAGAGTAAGTGGATTTTCTTCATTCGTATTAAAATTTGCAGAACATTTGAATGTTCTCATAGGAAAACCTTTGACATTCCAATTATCCTTTAACCACAGTCGAAGAAAATCTTCTTCTATGAAGAGATGCACCACGACATGCTTATTATCCATCGAGCCCACTTTTATCAAGCCTTTGAGCTTGAGTGAGGAGAAGAATTCCCTTATAGCATCAATGGGAAGGTTGCCATGAGAAAATTTCTAGATAAGAGAGAATTTGTGAGCTTTCGAGAGAGCCTCAATATCTTCGAAAAAAATATATATTGTGAGTTCTCCATTTTTTTACGCTGGATGTTTATTCGGGGTCTCGGATGTATAATGAATGTTAATAAAAGATATCTTGTGGGCAAAATAATCCATTTCCTCCATTTTGAGCTTGAATTCACCCCTTTCTTCACCAAAATAGAGATTTCTTTCTCTAGATTTCGAATTTTTTCACTCTAGAAATGAGAGCCTTCTAATTCTATTTATTTTATTTATTCTTCTTATTCTTCTTATTCTTCTTATTCTTCTTATTCTTCTTATTCTTCGTATCCTTCTTATTCTTCTTATCCTTGTTATTCTTCTTATCCTTCTTATTCTTCTTATTCTTCTTATTCTTTTTATTCTTCTTAGTCATCTTTTTCATCTTCTTTTTCTTCTTCTTCTTATTATTCTCAATCTTATTATTATTATTAACCTTTTTATTATTCTTATTTTTCTTAATATTTTAATTCTTCTTAATCTTCTTAATAATAATAATAATATTATTATTCATTTTATTATTCTTATTCTACTTAATATTTTAATTCTTCTTATTTTCTTATAATTATTAATATTATTATTATTCTTCTTATTCTTATTCTTATTATTCTTATTCTTCATATTCTTCATATTCTTTATATACATCTTATTCTTCTTTTCTTCTTATTCTTTTTTTTTCTTATTTTTCTTATTTTTCTTATTATTATTCTTCTTATTCATCTTATTCATCTTATTCTTATTCTTCTAATTTTTATTTTTCTAGTTATTTTTTTTATTCTTCTTATTGGACTTAATTTTATTTTTATCTTTTTCTTCTTATTCTTATGATTTTTTCTTATCTTTCATAATCTTTTTATTCTTCTGATTTTTTTTATTCTTATTATTCTTCTTATTCTTTGTATTCTTTTTAATTTCAAATACTTCTTATTATTCTTTTTCTTTTTTTTCTTATTCTTCTTATTCCTCCTATTCTTCATTTTATTGTTATTCTATATATTCTTTTTATTCATCTTATTTTTATTATTCATCTAATTCTTCTTATTTTACTAATTATTCATATTCTTTTTAATCTTCTTAATTTTTTTTATTTTTTTCTTCTTCTTATTCTTCTTATTCTTTTAATTTTTTTTTTCATCTTATTCTTCTTTATCTTCTTATTCTTCTTATTCTTATTATTATTTATTATTATTTATTATTAATATTTTTTATTCTTATTCTTCTTATTCATCTTATTCTTCATATTCTTATTATTATTTTTATTCTTATTCTTCTTATTTTTCTTATAATTTTTATTCTTATTATTATTATTATTATTTTTATATTTTTTATTCTTATTATTCTTTTTTTTCTTCTTATTCTTCTTGTTCTTGTAATTATTATTATTATTATTATTTTTCTTATTCTTATTCTTCTTCTTCTTATTATTCTTCTTATTTTTCTCACTCTTATTATTCTTCTTATTCATCTTATTCTTCTTTTTTTTAAAGGTTTATTTTATTATTATAACCCTCTCTTTTGGCGGAGTAATACCATTTTTACAAGCTAAGATCTACCCCTTTTCCCTTTTACACCCACTTACAAAATAAATAAAATAAACGAGCCATAACATTCTAACATTTTAATAAAAGCCCATGGTAGACTTTCATAGACTGGAATTTGAGTTGGTTTTTTTTTGCTTAGTCGGTGGCTATTTTTTAAAATGGAAGATTTTTCCATCTAAATTTTAGGGCTTATCTTAAACTCCTCATCTTACTCCTTTCCTTAGCTTTTGGTGGTCTCCTTATGGCCAGGACCTTCCATGTTCCTTATGCTTTGCAGAAAGTTCTTTTACCTTCGTTGACTTGTCCATGCTACTTTTGTCTGAGACTCGCATTGTAGACAAGTACACCAGCAATCTCTGACTCTCCTCCAGCATCTACCTCTCTTGCACAGCCCCTTATACACTCATCTGATAGATCAAACAAAAAACAAGCACAGACAAACACCCAACAGACTCTGACTCGATACGAATCAAATTAGAGGTGTCAAACGGGCTGGCCCGGCACGGCACGGCCCGTTTTTAACCAGCACGATTGTGCTTCCGTGCCGGGCCGGGCCCGGCATGGTTACTGTACCGTGCCGTGCCCAGCCCGGCACGGTTAAAAAAAACCGGGCTCGGCACGGCCCGCAGGCACGGCGGGCCGTGCCATGCCTCGCCCGGCCCGCTCGGGCATTCATGCCCGAGCGGTTCGGGATACGGGGGACCTCGGGTCGGGTCGAATCAGACCCGACCCGCGGTCTATTTTTGCGGGAGGGGAAACATGGGGTCGGACTTACGGGGCACCCGGCACGGGATAAACCCGTGCCGGTTTGCCGTGCCGCGGGCTGAACCGTGCCGGGCCAGGCACGGCAAGGCATGGCTCGTGCCAAACCCGGGCATGGCACGGGCCCGGGCACGGATTTTTTCCCTGCCGGGCCGGCCCAGGCACGATTGAACCATGCCGTGCCTCGTGCGGGCCAGGCCGGCCCGGCACGGTTGACACCTCTAAATCAAATCCACTTTTCCAGACATATATGCAAGCACCTAGCAGACTTGTGACTATGACAGCCTGCTGTACATTTAATTACCCTCCCTAACCCCTTGTTTATGCAAAATAGAATCAATCCCAAGCATTAGTCAAATAATGATTCCAGAAAATACCTGTTCTTACCTAATCTGGTGAATTGGGCAACATCGCAAGTTGCATGTAGTCTCTTTACTGCATTTCAGTTTTTCTGAATTTAGGTTTTTCTAGACTTTTACCACTTTTTAGATATGCGTGCTAATGCTTTAGCACTGCTTAGAAAGATAGCTTATAACTGCTCTTTAACTTCAGCGCTTTATTTTGTTTCAGCCTCCAATTGCACCAAAGCCTCCTTTGACACTCTTTTTCTGAATTTACATCTTTCAATAGCTGCAGAAACAGCCTCCTATTCTAGACCCTTACATGCCCTAAATCTATAGTTAAAGTAAATTAACACAAGACTTTTCCACAACATTCACACATATCCTCTTAACCTGGAATTAATGCAAACAGTTTACCAAACAAAAAACAATTCCAGCAACTGCTGGATTTACTGGATCATTTTTTTTGTGGTATTGTGCCGCTAAGAGAAGAAGAGAAGATAACAGGATAATGTACTCAAATGCTTACCTTGCTCTTTCCCTTTAGCCTTCGTATTGTTCACCTGTAGAGACAAAAATTCCCCTGCACAGAGGCTACCACAACGATATACCAATCTAACAACCTTCATAAATATATGATTCTCATATTTTATCATATGTACTAATCTTTTCTGGACCATGTACCTAGTAAGATAGACAGGTAAAAGCACAACACAGCAAATATACAGACTTCCTACCCTCGCTAAGTTTTACCGTGACTTCATTGATGATGGTTTACGAATATACATCTAAACCACGTAGGCTAAACTTGTTGGGCTGGAGATTAGAGGTTAGCTTTGGTCAGTTTACATACTTCCTTCAGGACCAGGAAATTTGTGAGCTTTTTTTTCCAGCTACTAACCAGCCCATTAATACTCTTAGCATTTAATTGAAACATTCATCATTAGAGGAAAGAGTTTTTATTATTCTAATGTATGGGAATTCTTCCTTATCCATTTTTGTAATTCCTTTAAATTTTTCTGGGAGAGACTCTTGTTCATATTTCTGAAAATTTTTATTTCTTCCTTCTTTAGCTAGCTTATCTGCCAGTGAGTTAGCTTCCCTATAAATATGTATGATCGATGCATTCAGAGTTTCTACTAGTATATTAATATCTTCTAACTCTTCTTCATATTTCCACATGCTACTTTTTTTATTTACTAGATCAACTAAGATTTTAGAATCTATCTGTATATCTAGATTTGATAGATTTTCAGATTTACACACCCTTAAACCTTCTCTTAATGCTAAGATTTCAGCATGTATTGCATATAAGGCTTTAATGACTCCCGAATAAGCAAGTATAAGAAGACCATTATGGTCTCTTACAGCCCCCCACCTCCTGCTAAACCTATGTTTCTATCGAAGCTACCGTCAGTGTTTAAAACTAATCTGCCTTTAGCTGGCTTTTCCCACTTAACTACTATGGCCTTATATGGAGGGGATTTTGAAACTGTGAGATTCCAGAAGTTAAGAGAGTCTATGTCTAGGTAAGAGTTTCTGGCTACTATCTGATTAGCTTTCGAGGTGATTATTATTTTTTTCTTAATGGCATTCCATATATCTTCAACTACCATAGTGCGACCTTCATATCTACTACTATTCCTAGCTTTCCATATACACCAGATGGTAATATGAGGGATATTATTTTTGAGCAAAGTGTGAAGACTATGCTGTGAGTGAGCCAAGCTCCACTTAAGGAGTCTATCTCTAATAGAAGAACATTTATGCTTAATACCCATTTCAGTTTCTAATCTTTTCCATATTATCAATGCAATATTTCCTTGAGAGAACAAGTGATCTAATGTTTCTGTGGCATAGAAACAACATTCGCACCTGGAGGGGAGTTGTATACCTTTCCTTTTATGTTTTCATCTATCGGTACAATATTTGAAAGCACTTTCCATGTATGAGTTTTAATTTTTTGACTATTATCATTATTCCAGACCCATTTAAATAAAGGTTGCACAACCTTCCTGTTTCTCACTATTTCTTTTATTGATTTGAGAGAGAAAGAACCATCTGCACTTAAAATCCATTTCCAGCCATTTTTTGAGAATTTGTAGTATTTGTCAACTATTTCTCTTTGATTGAGCATTTGTAGCCAGACTTGTGAGGCTTTATTCTTTCTTCTATCTTTGCTTGTGTCTCCCTCTATGCAATATTTAGATCTCATAAACTTAGCCCAAAGACTGTTATTTTTCTTGAGTCTGCACCATCTTTTACACGCCCAGGATTTGGCAAGGTCATTTAAATCAACAAAACCCAGCCCTGCTTCCTGTTTAGGTTAGCATAAATCTTTCCACTTTTTCCAGTGAAGCTTTCTTTTACCATTGCTAGATCCCCACAGAAAATGGGCCAATTCTTTCTCAATACTTTTTTTAACTGCCTCTGGAAGATAGGTAACCATAATATTTTGCATGGTTACACTTTGAAGCACATGGGTAATTAATGTAATCCTACCGCTCATGTTAAGTGATTCTACTTTCCAACCTACAATTTTATTTTTGATTTTAACATGTAAGAATTCTAAATACTCTGGTTTTAATTTTCCTTCATAAAGCAGGCAGCCAAGATATTGCATAGCTCCTTTTTTATGAGAAAAACCTGTTATTCTGTTAATTTTGAAATTTAAGCTTGGTGGAGCATTCTTGGCAGTCATGAATTGACATTTATGATTATTTATTTTCTGCACTGTTTCATTTTCTAATGTTTTTAATAAGTCCATCAGATTATGGAGGGACTTGGAACTACCGTTTGTGAAGATTATCACATCATCCGCATACGCCAGACATCCCACTGAGGGGGTATCTTTCGGATGTCTAAAATGTCCTATTATGTTAGAGTGCATTTTAACTTTAATGTTAATAATTAATAGTTCTATGTAAATTTTAAAGAGAGAGGGAGAGAGAGGATCTCCCTGTCTTAAACCTCTTAGTGGCTTGATATCTTTTCCTAGATCTCCATTAACAAGAACTTTGTTATTCTTCTTATTCTTCTTAAACCTCTTAGTGGCTTCTTATTCTTCTTATTCTTCTTAATCTTCTAATTTTTCTAATACTATTATTCTTAATATTTTCATATTCTCTTTTTTCTTATTCTTCTTATTCTTCTTATTCATCTTATTCTTCTTCTTCTTTATTTCTTCTTATTCCTCTTATTCTTCTTAATCTTTGCATTCTTCTTATACTAGTTATTCTTCTATTTCTTCTAATCTTCTAATTCTTCTAATTCTTCTTATTCTTCTAATTCTTTTTATTCTTATTATTCTCCTTAATCTTTTATTCTTCTTTTTCTTCTTTTTCTTTTTATTCTTCTTATTCTTCTTTTTCTTTTTATTCTTCTCATTCTTCTTTTTCTTCTTATTCTTCATATTCTTTTTATTCTTCTTATTCTTATTCTTCTTATTCTTCTTCTTATTCTTCATATTCTTCTGATTCTTTTGATTTTTGCTATTATTCTTATTCTTATTATTCTTCATATTCTTCATATTCTTCATATTCTTATTATTCTTCTTATTCTTCTTATTCTTCTTATTCTTTTTATTCTTCTTATTCTTCTTATTCTTCTTATTTTTCTTATTCTTCTCATTCTTCTTATTCTTCTTCTTTTTCTTATTCTTCTTATTCTTCTTATTCATCTTATTCTTCTTATTCTTATTATTATTATTTTTCTTCTTAATTTTTTTTATTTTTCTTATTCTTCTTATCCTTCTTATTCTTTTTATCATTCTTATTCTTTTTATCATTCTTATTCTTCTTATTCTTCTTTTTTTAATGTTTCTTTTTTTAATTATAATAGCCCTCTCTTCTGGCGGAGGAATACAATTGTTACTAGCTATGATACTACTCTTTGCCCCTTTACACCCTTTTAAGCAATTAAAAAAATATAGCAAGCAATGGATAATGTTCTACTTTATCTATTATGCTAGAATTCTCGCTTTGATTCCATAGGATTCTCCTAATTTCCATTTTTATGAAATTTACCAAATTTAATAAATTGCTTGAGCTTTCTGCCTGCCTTTTTTGTATAGACTTTCTGCTTGAATTTTTTGCTTGAATTTTTTCCTTGAACTTTCTCATTGAGCTTTCTGTTTGATTATTCTACCTGCCTATATTCTCGGAGCTAAATTATTTATATTTTCCCGATATCTTTTTTCCACCTTAATTAGCATCTCCTGCTGCAACTTTGTATATACTTTCACTAGTTACTACCTATATCTTTTATCCACTTTTATTGCTCCTACATTTGGCCACACTTTTGCTGCTACACTGGTTTGCTCCTTTTAGTGTATGCCTAACTCTCTGTGTACTTGTACTGCTTCTACCTTGACTGTCTCCTACACCCACAGATCACAGTAAATAGATAATACAATCCTAATTGTTACTGCATGTCTACATTTATGGTCCTCTCTCCTATTGTTTCAATCTATGTATAGAAGCAGTTACTATCAATTAGCTAGCTGCAGCTTGTTTCTGCTGTTATTATTATTGTGCTCCTTCTAGTTCCTACCAAGCTCTCTACTACTTCTAGAGCTACTTCTCTTTCACCTTTTTTCTCTTTTTCAGACAAACAAACAATGAAATATAAACAAACAATTCACATATTCTTTTCTAATTCTGTCTATGTGTCTTTATCAACCAAAGTCGTAGATTAATCTGATAGTTGGACAGCTTCATTTACCTTTGCCACCTGCTCTTTCAGAAAAAGAAACCAAACAAACAAACATACATCTATCACCTCCTCTCCCTTGCTACGGCCTTACTAGCAGCAGCATGCTAATATTTATTTCTTGACATTAACAAAAAACACAACCTGCCGGCAGACCTCCATAGGAATTAAAAATAATACTTGGTAGTATATTTCCTACAAGGGCCCCATAGTACCCGATATATAATTTCCCTTTTAACCTGATTAAGCATCCCACAAGACCACGATACTATTATTATTACACTTACATATACACTATGGTTTATCTTTGAAAAAATTATCTTGTTAAAGATAATTGGAACTGCTGCTTGTATAGTGATTTTACTTATATAAGGATGTACAGAATGCCACAATAAATTAAAATATGTAAACTTTCGATTTAGTTAATTTATTACATATTATGAGAATACCCAATGCTTTCTGCTTTTAGACCGCTTTATTAATCTGTGTTACTAAATGGGTTTTATTGAGGCTTGCTTCCTATAGGAGTCAAGTACCTGCTCACAATTAAAACTAATTATTAATTTTTCTAAATATAGTATATCTTGTTTCATCTAGTTTGAGTAATCCTCTATATTTAGTAGGCATGTTTTGTGCATCAAAGACCTAATTTTTTGATTTTCAACCTTCTTTAGCTAGCTTATCAGCTACATGGTTCACTTCTTTAAATATACGCATTATGCTGTACTTTAATTCGTGGACCAATTGTATGATTTCTTCTATATCATTTATATATTTCCAAAACAATCTATGCTCTTTAATAATACCTACTAATATAAGTGAGTCAGTTTGTATTTGAATGTTCTTTATTTTCTTATCTTTGCATATCTTTAAGCCAGACAGAAGGGCATGTATTTCAAACTGCATAGGAGTATCAGCTTTCAATTTTTCGGTAAATGCCCAAATCATCTTGCCTTTAGAGTCTCTCAGAATTCCTCCACCTCTTAATATTCCTATTTCTCTTTTAAAACTACCATCTGTCTTAAGTTCCATATAACATTTTGGAGGTTTACTCCAATGTATATTCGTAAAGCTTATTAATTTGGGCTTTTGAAACATTATATGCCACCTATCTATATACTCTTTATTTTTCGAGTAAATTATATTCTTTAAAGGTAAAACTTCTGATATGATTTTTAGCTTTTTTTAAATCTCACATACTATATCTTTTGCATTCATTTTAATACCCTCATATCTACTTTTGTTTATGACTTTTCAAATACACCAAATTACCAAAGGTGGTATGGTATTTTTAAGCCATTTATGTACTGATTTAAGATTAGGCCCCCTCATCCATTTCTGAATCCTTTTTTTTGAGAGTTTGTTTAATATCCTTTAAACTAATTTGTTTTTCAAATTTTTACCATATCTTTGAAGCTATTTTACCTTGTGAAAATAAGTGATCTGAGGATTCTAATCTCATTTTGTACAATCACGTCAAGAGGTTAGATATATGCCTTTTTTTTGTATGCAAGTGTCTAGTGGAATAATGTTAGATATAGATTTCCATAAAAATAAACATATTTAAAGCGAATTATTGTTGTTCCAAAACCATTCAAATAAATCTTGTGGGAGTTTTATACTTCTAACTAGGTTCTTGGCTGATTTTAAGGAAAATGAGCCTTCGTCGTTTAACATCAATTTCCAACCATACTTAAAAAGTACAACATGTTTATCCACCATTTGTTTTTTGCTTTAATGTTTGTTTCCAAATTTGAGATTCACTGCTAATCTTTTTTATCTGGTTAGTGTCATTGTTTACTAGATATTTCGCTCTTATATATGATGCCCAAAGATTATTGTTCTCTTTTAACCCCACCATCTCTTGTAGGCCCATGCTTCAGCTATCTCCTCTAGCCTAGTAAATCCTAGACCTGCTTCTTTTTCTAAGCAAAGATCTTTCCATTTAATCCAATGAAAATTTAGTCTACCATTATTCTTTCCCCAAAAGAAATTAGCCAGTTTTACTTGTATTTTTTTTATTAAAAATTTAGGCAGTTGCATAACCATTAGATTGTGCATTAGTATACTTTGAAGTACATGTCTTATGAGTGTAATTCTTCAACTCATGTTCAACGATTCAATTTTCCAGCCCACAATCTTGTGCCTAAGCTTAACAAGCAAGAAATCTAGGTGTTCTGATTTAATTCTGCCTTCATATAATGGATACCTAAGATAAGAGAGAGCTCCTTTTATGTGAGAGAAACTTGTATTCTTTTTTATCCTATGTATTAGGCTGCCAGTCATCTCTATCAAAGGCTTTTGATAGGTCTATATTAAAAATTACATTATGCCATCTAGATTTGGAGGATAACTATATCATGAGCTCTTTAGAAAGGCATATTTCTTTATGATCAATCTATTTTTCATAAAACCTGAGTGTTCATTTGAAATAATTTTAGGAAGAATAAGTCATAGTCAATTTTGCAATAGTTTCGCCAATATTTTATATATGGAATAGCATAGGCTGATGAGTTCGTAGTCCTCTCTCTCCGCCTTTGGGGTGTTTCTTTTTGGGAATAAGTACTATATGAGTTAGGGCTCACTTTTTTATTAATTTCTGCTCCATAGAAGAACCAATGATTACTATGATTAATATCTTGTTTAATTATATCCCAGCAAGCTTGGAAAAAGATGGATTTCTAGCCGTCTGATCCAGCTGCACTATTCTTATCCATGCTAAATATTATGTTATTGATTTCCTCATCTTCTAGGAATTCTATTAGCTTCGTATTATCTTCATCATTAATTTATTTATTTATGTTTTGTAAAAATTTATGCCCTTTCTTCCTATTATTATTGCATAGTAATATTTTATATATGCCTTCAAAAGTATCTTTAATCTCTATCTTATTTTCTAACCATATTCCTTCATTATTTTTATTCCATTTATCTTGTGTTTTTGAATCTTAATTTTCAAAGCCAGCTAAAAAAAATTTGTGTTTTGGTCTCCATCTTTTAATCATTTTACTTTTTCTCTGTGTTTCTAGAAAATTTCTTCCATGTGTAATTTTAGTTTAAGTTCACCTTTTGCCTTATTAAGCACAAAAGTATTGCTTATGCTATGATTTCTATCATATTCTTGTTCTAGGTTATCAATTTTGTGTTCAATCTCTATAATACTCTTGTTGATATTACTAAACTTATTTTTATTCTAGTTAATTAAACATGATTTCAGCCTATCTAATTTAATAGTAAGAATTTGATGTGGGTTACCTTTAACTGGCTGCAACCAAGATGCTTTCACCATGTTCTAGAAGGCATCGTGCAGGCACCACATGTTCTAAAGATTAAATGCAACGTTCTTATTTCTTGTTTTTTTGATGGGATATAAGAAGAGGGTTTTGATCTGAACCGGTTCTGTTCAAGTGTTTGACCCCTATATTTCCAAAAAAATCTAGAGACTTAGAGTTAAAAAGGGCTCTATCTAATCTAGACCAGATAGCTCCTTTCTTTTTACGGTTGTTTGTCCATGTAAAATTTGAACTTAAAACGTAAGCTTCCAGAAAATTACATCTAGTGATTGCTTCATTGAAGTTATCACTAGCTTGTAAATTTATAAGTCTGCCAACTTTTTTTTCAGATGCATTTCTAATAGTATTAAAGTCTCCTCCTATTATCCAGGGTGTGTTTTTGAATGTTATAATCTCAATGGTTTTCTAGAGTACTTTTCTTTTTTCTTTAAAGTTACTAACATAAACTACTAATATGATTACCGATTTACTTTTATTTAGTCTGAGATTTATTATTTGTTCGTATTCCTCAATCATTGTGATATCTAAATAATCTTTCCACATTACCCATATTTTAGTGTCTTTATTGGATAATGCATTATTGAAACCTAACTTATTCTATATTCTTCTAGTTGCTTTTTATCTACAATTGGTTTTGCTAACATTAATAGTGATTTTAATTAATCCTATGAATTTTTTTAATCTGTTTAAAGATGGAGAGTTGGCTATTCCCTGAATATTCCAGAATAAGTATCTAAACATTATTTGAGGACTTTAGTTGAGCTCTTGTTTTACACTTTGTATTATTGGTTTTGTTTAGGTCTTTTTTTTGTATTTCTTGTCTTTTTTTTGAGATTAGGGCTTTGAATTAATTCAGACCTTCCCCACCTGTCTATAATAGGAAATTGTAGACTTATAATCTTCAGTTTCTCTAAGGCCCATTCCTTAATAATTATTTCTTCTCTCTTCTTTTCAATATCTATCGTCTTTAGATTGGATAGGGTAATTTATATTTGATATAGTTATGATATCATTATAGCTTTTAATGTTTGCATTAGAACCAGCTTCAAAACCAGAAAACCACCCCCCTGTATCTTCTATATTTGTATATTTTTTAGGTTTTCTAGTTCTAATATCCAAATCTTTAATTTTATCCATCATAAATCTAATTTTTTCTGCCGCTATTTTATTTTTATCTTGGATAGAATCGTTATTAGTGGTTTTTGTTAATGGGGAAGAGGTTCTATTATTGTAACAGATTTATTAGAATTTTCAAATTGATTATCCATGCCCTAATTGATTTTCTATTAATTATTTATGGGTATGTAAACCCATTTCTCCTATTTTTTACCCTGGTTCTCAAATATTAGTTTATCCCTAGACTTAGCCATACATTCCTGTGTTGAGTGTCCCCTTTTTTAACATTGTCCACAATAGCTAGGAAGCTATTCAGGTATGATAGGCTACCAGTAGCCTATTTCTTCATTCTGTTCAATCCATATCCATTGTGAGATTGGAAATTGTAAGTTAACCTCAATGCAAATTATTGGCACACTTGATCTAGTAGGTGTGGTAGTGGCTCCATCCATCAATAAAGGATTTCCGATAATTTTAGAGATGGAGAAGAGATACAATTTATTGAAGAAATGGATGGGTAGTTGAGGAAGGAGAAACCATAATGGGGAGAGATGGTTTTCTTCCTTCTTGTTGAATTATGCCATCCATTTAATTGTTCTCATCGAAAAATAATAGATATTCCAGTTATCTTTCCTCCACACATGAAGGTAGTTCTCTTCTATGAAGAGTTGAAGCAGCACGTGTTTGTTATCGATAGCTCACACCTTGACCAGGCCTTTGAGTTTTAGCAAGTAGAATAAGTCTCATATTTCATTGATGCGGAAGTGCCCGTTATAGAATTTCCTAATGAGTGCAAATTTGTGAGATTTAGAGAGGTTTGCAATTTCTTCGGGGGAGAAGAAAATTGCTGGTCTCCATTTTTATCTTAGATCTACTTGTTAGGAAGAGCGGATAAATGATATGTGTTAGAAAATAAGTTCTTATATGCAAGATAATCAATTTCTTTCATTTTAAGCTCAAAACTACCACTTTGTTCCACAAATTGAAGCTTTCGCTATCTAAAATTCCTACTTTCTCCCTCTAGTTCTTAGAGCTACGGAATTTCAGTAATTTTTCTTATTCTTCTTATTCTTTTAATTCTAATTATTCTTCTTATTCTTTTTATTTTACTTAATCTTCTTATTCTTCTTATACTTCTTATTCTTCTTATTCTTCTTATTATTCTTATTCTTCTTAACCTTCTTAATCTTCATATTTTTTGTATTCTTTATATTCTACTTATTCTTCTAATTCTTGTTATTCTTATAATTATTTTTATTAATTTTATTCTTTTTATTTTTCTTATTATTCTTATTATTATTATTATTCTTATTTTTGTTATTCTTGGTATTCTAATTATTCTTCTTTTTTTACTTTTTATTCTTAAATATGTTATTTTTCTTTTCATTCTTATTCTTCTAAATCATTTTTATTCTTATTATTTTTATCTATTATTATTATTATTATTATTATTCCTTTTTTATAATTATTCTTATTTTTCTTATTCTTATAATTTTTTTATTATACTTATTCTTCTTATTCTTTTTATATTTCTAATTCTTCTATTTTTTCTAATTTTTTTATTCTTGTTGTTATTCTTATTTTATTTATACTTCTTATTCTTCGAATTCTTCTTATTCTTCTTAATCTTCATAATTATTTTAATCTTCTTATTTTTCTTATTCTTTTTATTCTTCTTATTCTTCTTTATTCTTATTCTTCTTACTTTTCTTATTTTCCTTATTTTTGTTATTATTCTTATTCTTCTTATTCTACATATTCTGTTAATTCTTCTTATTCTTATTTTTCTTTTTTATTCATCTTATTATTATTCTTCTTCTATATCTTCTAATTGTTTTATATTTTGTTATTTATCTTATTCTTATTATTCTTTTTATACATCTGATTATTATTATTCTATTTTATCTTCTAATTGTTTTTAATATTTTTATTTTTCTTATTTTTATTATTCTTATTATTCTTCTTATTCTTCTTTATTCTTATTCTTCTTTTTTTTCATATTTTCTTATTATTGTTATTATTCTTATTCTTTTTATTCTACACATTCTTCTAATTGTTATTATTCTTATTATTCTTTTTATTCATCTTAATCTTCTTCTTCTTCTTTATCTTCTAATTCTTTTTATTCTTTTTATTTTTTTTATTTTTATTATTGTTCTTATTCTTTTTATTATTCTTATTATTCTTTTTCTTTTTATTCTTCTTATTCTTCTTATTCTTCTTGTTCATCTCATTCTTCTTATTTTTTTTATCATTAATTTTATTTCATATTCTTATTATTCTTCTTATTATATTTTTGGTTCTTAATCTTTTTATTCATCTTATTCATCTTATTTTTCTTATTCTTCATATTCTTCTAATGCTTCTTATCCTTCTTTTTTTTCTTATTCCTCTTATTCTTCGTATTCTTCTTATTTTTTATTTTACTTATTGTTCTTATTCTACATATTATTCATATTCATTATAATCTTCATATTCTTATTGTTATTTGTTTTCTTCTTATTCTTCTTGTTACTCTTGTTATTCTTCTTATTCTATTAATTCTTTTTTTTTTGGAAGTTTATTTATTAATTATAACCATCTCTTTCGGCGGAGGAATACTATTTTTACAACCTACTTGCTTGCTACCCATAACCCTTTACACCATTTTCACCTACACTAAGCATTAGTAATTGTAAATATTATGAAAGTAAACGTGGGCAAATATTTGTTCATTCTAATCCGTATAGAGAACAATTTTGAGTTTCTGTTGGGATTTTCAGCATTGTTGCTGCCTGCACTTTGTTGCTGGTTGAGAGATGAATCTTTATCCTTCATTCACTTTCTTCCAACTAGCTTCCTTTCCCTTCCTATCGGGCCTTTACTTATGTCCAGGCACTTTATTGAGAGAAGGCTCTATTAAACGTGGTGCTATCTCCTGAAATCTTCAGCGAAGACCTTTATGCTTGTACTTCCTCTACCTGTCACTTGCATACATGCCACAAACACAAAGAGAATTCCAGCCTCCAGCATGCTGGAACTCTTTCTCACTGTTCTGGATCCTTTGATCCAAGGGTCCATTTCTGCTGTCCGCATAGCAGCTTTTGGTTGCTATCTCCTTCAATCCAAGCATTCATTTCTCACTGTTCTGACATCCTTTCTCACTGTAATTGTGATATCTCCTTCGATCCAAGCATCCATTTCTACTGTCAGCATAGCAGCTTTTGGTTGCTCCCAATTGTGGACAGCAGCCTTCTATAGTGTACACACCCAAGCCTACTTTTGTGGACTTCTAAATTACATTAAGTAATACAGACACTGCAGAAACTTATAAAACAAACCACACCAAAACTTAAACCGTTTCACATAAACCACATCAGTACAAATTTCATATAGACTTGGAATTTATAATGTTGGAGATACGCATGTCGGTTCCTCCTATTTTAGATATCCTTGCTGCTAAGAAAAATGCAACAGAAAAGAAGGAAAATAGAACAACCAAAACTGCAGGTATATAGCCACATTTTTACTATTCATATATACAGAATCTTCCTTCAGAACCTGGAAGAATTGAGTGCGTCAGGAGCCTGCCCTGTGATGATATAATTACAAAAGAACTAGAAAAATCACAGCAAAGACGAATTCTTGGAACTCCTTTCAATCTTTTTTGATTATTCGTTTGTATGGGCATTCTTTTTTATCTAGTTTTATCATACCTTTAAATCTCTCTGGAAGAGAGTCTTCTTCATATACATAAGATTCATTAAATTTTCCTTCTTTTGCTAATTTATATTCTAAGGCATTTGCTTCCCTATATATGTGTATGGGTGATGCATTTAAGGAAATCTTTAATTTGTTAATTTCCTCTAACTCCTCTTCATATTTCCACATGCTGCTTTTATTATTCACTAAGTCTACCAATATTTTAGAGTTTATTTGTATATCTATATTTGTTAGCTCTTTAGAGTAACATATTCTGGGTCCATCCCTTAATGCTAATATTTCTGCGTGGAGGGCAGATGACGCATTATTGGGACATGAGTAGGCGAGTATTAAGTGACCAGAAAAGTCCCTTAAGGCACCTCCTCCACCAGCTAGGCCTATGTCCCTATCGAAGCTACCATCAGTGTTTAGGGCTAATCTACCTTTTTCTGGTTTTTCCCATTTAATTCCTATGGCTTTTAGTGGTTTGATTTTAGATACCGTGAGATTCTAGAATTTTAGAGTATGAGTATCTAGAAGAGGGCTTTGAGTTACAAGTGGGGAAGATTCCGATGTGATTTTTATTTCAATCTTTATTGCTTTACATATGTCCTCAGGGTCCATTCTGTGCCCTTCATATCTGCTATTATTCCTAGCTTTTCATATACACCAGATAGCAATGTGAGGTATGTTATTTTTAAGCCATTTCTGTGAGTTGTGCTGATAATGCGCATTACTCCATTTAACTAGTCTATTTCTAAGAGGAATATTTGCATGTTTTAATCCCATTTCAAATTCTAGTCTTCCCCATATTTCCATGGCTATATTACCTTGGGAAAACAAATGATCAAGCAATTCTAGTTATTGCAAACAACATTCATATCTCGAGACAAGTTGTATGCCTTTTGTTTTTTTTGTTTTCATCTATAGGAATAATATCTAAAAGAACTTTCCATGTATTCGTTTTAAATTTTTGACTATTATCATTATCCCATATCCTTTTAAATAAAGGGTTCATTTCCTTCCTACTTCTTACTTTTTCTTTAATGGTTTTAAGTGAGAATATTCCGTCAGCACTCAAAGTCCATTTCCAACCATTTTTAGTGAGTTTAGAGTGTTTTTCCACTAATTCCTTTTGGTTGAGCATTTGAATCCAGATTTGAGATGCTTTGTTCTTATTTCTATTCCTATTTATATCATCCTCTATACACTATTTTGCTCTCATAAATTCAGCCCATAGATTATTTTTCTCTTTGAGCCTCTACCATCTTTTGCACGCCCACGATTTAGCTAGGTCGTTTGGGTTGGTGGGGCCGAGGCCTGTTTCTTATAAGCGGTAGCAAAGATCTTTCCATTTTTTCCAATGTAACTTTCTTTTGCCACTTTTTGATCCCCATAAAAAATGGATCAATTCCTTCTCTATTCTTTTTTTATCCGATACTGGAAGGTGAGTAATCATCAGATTATGCATGACTACAATTTTTAACGCATGGGTGATCAGAGCAATTCTACCACTCATTGAAAGTATGCCCACTTTCCAGCCAGTAATTTTATTTTTAATCTTTTCAAGTAGAAAATCTAGGTATATTGATTTTAGTTTTCCTTCGTATATTGGGCATCCAAGATATTGAAGTGCACCTTTTATCTATGTGAAACCTATTATTTTGTAGATTCTATGGCCTAAACTTATTGGGGCTTTTTTGGCAATCATGAATTGGCACTTTTTAATATTAATTTTATGTCCCGTTTCTTCTTCTAAGACTTTTAACAACTCCATGAGGTTATGTAGGGATCTGGAGCTTCCATTTGTGAAGATGATCACATCATCAGCATAAGCCAAGCATCCCACTAAAGGGGTATTAGAAGGCTGACTAAACCGACCAATACTTCTTGAGATAATTTTGTTTTTGACATTAACAATGAGGAGCTCTAGGTAGATATTAAAGAGTGAGGGAGAAAGAGGATAACCCTGCCTTAATCCTCTCATTTGCTTGATATCTTTTCCTAGTTTTCCATTGATTCTATTAATTCTTCTTATTCTTATTTTTCTTTTTATTCTTTCTATTCTTCAAATTCTTTTTATTCTTTTTATTCTTTTTATTCTTCTTATTATACGTAATCTAATTATTCATCTTATTTTTCTTATTCTTTTTATTATTTTTTTTATTTTTTTATTGTTCTTATTCTTCTTGTTCTTCTTGTTCTTCTTATTCTTCTTATTCGTCTTATTATACTTATTATTCCTTTTTTACTTATTCTTATATTTCTTCTTATTCTTTTTATTATTATTATTATTATTATTAATCTTCTTATACTTGTTATTCTTTTTTTGTTCTTATTCTTCTTATTCTTTTTATTTTTTTAAATATTATTTTTATTCTTATTATTTTTATTCTTCTTATTATATTTATTTTTTTTATTCTTCTTATTTTTTTTATTCTTCTATTTCTTCTTATTCTTCTTAGACTTTTTATTCTTCTTATTCTTCTTAATCTTTATATTCTTCATATTCTTTGTATTATTCATATTCTACTTATTTTTTTATTCTTATAATTCTAAATATTTTTATTATTTTAAAATTTTTCTTTTCTTCTTATTTTTGTTATTATTCTTATTCTTGTTATTCTTGGTATTCTAATTATTATTTTATTTCTACTTTTTCTTCAAATTCTAATTATTTATTATTATTATTATTATTATTCTTATTCTTTTTTATTCATATTATTTTTTTTATTATTCTTATTCTTGTTTTTTTATAATTCTTCTTATTTTTATAATTCTTCTTCTTTTTATAATTTTTATTATATTTTTTATTACACTTATTCTACTTATTTTTTTATAATTCTAATTCTTATAATTCTTATTTTTTTTCTAATTCTTCTTATTCTTTTTATTATTGTTGTTATTCATATTCAATTTCTTCTTTTTATTCTTCTTATTGTTCTCATTCTTCTTATGTTTTTATTCTTTTTATTCTTTTTATTCTTCTTAATCTTCTTATTCTTCTTATTCTTCTTATTCTTCAATTTCTTGTTATTCTTCTTATTCTTCTTATTCTTCTTATTCTTCGTAATCTTATTATTATTGCTATTCTTCTTATTCTTCTCATTCTTCTTATTCTTCTTATTATTCGTATTCTTCTTATTTATCTTATTCTTTTAATTATTTTTATCATTCTTATTATTTTTATTCTTCTCATACAAATTATTCTTCTTATTCTTCTTCCTTCATATTTTTCTTATATTTTTATTTTAGTTATTATTCTTATTCTTTTATTATTATTATTATTATTATTATTATTATTTTTATTCATCTTATTATTATAATTTTATTTTTCTTCGAATATTATTATTATTATTATTATTATTATTCATCTTCTTATTCTTCCTATTCTTCTAATACTTGTTATCCTTTTAATTCTTTTTATTATTCTTATTCTAATTAATTTTTTTTCTTTTTATTATTGTTATACTTGGTATTTTGTTTTTCTACTTTTTCTACTTTTATTACTATTCTTCTTATTTTTGTTTTTATTTGTCTTATTCTATTATTTTTATATTATTTTTATTCTATTTTTTTTACAATTTTTCTTATTCTTATTTTTTTTATTCTTATTATTCTTATTATTCTTTTTCTTCTCATTCTTTTAATTCTTGTTATTCTTGTTGTTATTCTTATTCTATTTATTATTTTATATTCTTTTTATTCTTATTATTATTATTCTTCTTCTTATCCTTCTTATTCTTCTTTCGTTCTTATTTTTTTATTGTTTTTATTCTTCATATTCTAGTTAAAAGTCTTATTATCATTATTTTAATTATTATTTTTATTCTTCTTATTTTTTTTATTTCAATTATTTTTGTTACTGTTGTTATTCTTCTTATTCTTTTTATTATATTTTATTTTTCATATTTTTTTATTTCTTCTTAGCTTCAAATTCTTCTTATTCTTAGTATTCTCCATATTCTTTTTAATCTTTTTATTCTTTTTTTAATATTCTTTTTATTCTTGTTATTCTTCTTATTCTTAATATTCTTTTAATTCATCTTATTCTAATTATTATTCATATTCTTTTGATTATTATTATTATTATTAATATTAATATTATTATTATTATTATTATTATTATTATTCTTCTTCTTATTCTTCTTATTATTCTTATTCTTTTTATTTTTCTTATTCTTCTTATTCTTCTTATTCTTCTTATTCTTCTTATTCTTTTTTTTTATACTTATTATTCATATTCTTCTTATTCTACTTAATCTTTTTATTCTTCATTTTTATTATTATTATTTTTATTCTTCTTATTTTTATTATTGTTCCAATTTTTCTTATTATTCTTATTATTCTTATTCGAGTTATTCTTCTTTTTCTTCATATTCTTCTTAATCTATTTATACTTTATTTCCTTTTTATTCTTCATATTATTTTTAATTTACTTATTTTTCATATTCTTCTTATTCTTCCTAATCTACTTATTCTTTTTATTCTTTTTATTTTTTTTATTCTTTTTATTCTTTTTATTTTTTTTATTCTTTTTATTCTTCTTATTCTTATTATTCTTCTTATTCTTCTTCTTATTTTTATTTTCTTATTATTCTTATTCTTATTATTCTTCTTATTCTTTTTATTCTTCTTAATCTTCTTAATCTTCTTATTATTCTTATTATTCTTATTCTTATTATTCTTATTTTTCTTATTTTTCTTCTTATTCTTCTTATTCTTCTTATTCTTCTTATTCTTATTATTCTTATTATTCTTCTTATTCTTATTATTCTTCTTATTCTTTTTATTCTTCTTATTCTTCTTATTATTCTTATTCTTCTTATTCTTCTTATTCTTCATATTCATCTTTTTCTACTTAATTTTTTTATTCTTTCTATCATTCTTAGTCTTTTTTATACTTTTTATCCTTCTTATTCTTCTAATTCTTTTTATCATTCTTATTCTATTTATTCTTCTGATTTTACTTTTTTTCTTATTTTTCTTATTCTTTCTATTCTTTTTATTGTACTTATTCTTCTTATTGTTTTTATTTTTCTTGTTTTTTTATTCTTCTTATTATTTTTAATTTTCTTATTATTTTTATTCTTCTTATTATTTTCATTCTACTTATTATTTTTATTTTTCTTTTATTCTTATTCATTTCATTTTTATTATTCTGCTTATTTTTATTATTATTCTTTATATTATTATTATTATTATTATTCATATTCTTCTTATTTTTATAATTATTTTTATTCTTCTTATTCTTCTTATTATTCTTTTTCTTCTTATTATTATTCTTCTTTTATTTCTTCTTATTCTTCTTAATCTTCTTATTCTTCTTATTCTAGTTAATATTCTTATTCTTCATATTCTTTTTATCCGTCATATACTTCTTATTCTTCTAATTTTTCTTATTTTTTTATTCTAGTTATTATTCTTATTATTCTTCTTCTTATTCTTCTAATTCTTATTATTCTTCTTATCCTTCTTATTCTTCATATTCTACTTATTCTACTTAATCTAGTTATTCTTCTTATTCTTTTTAATCTTATTAATCTTATTAATCTATTTATTCTTTTTATTTTTGTTTTTCTTGTTATTCTTATTATTATTTTTATTCTTTTTATTCATTTTATTCTTTTTATTCTTTTTATTCTTTTTATCCTTTTTAATATTTTTAATTTACTTTATCTTTTTATTTTTTTATTCTTGTATTTCTTATAATTCTTCTTATTCTTATTAATTTTCTTATTCTTCTTATTCTTATTAATCATCTTAATAATCTTATTCTTATTATTATTTTTTATATTATTTTTCTTATTATTCTTATTTTTTTATTCTTCTTATTATTCTTATTCATCTAATTCTTCTTATTATTCTTAGTCAACCTATTCTTCTTTTTCTTCTAATTCTATTTATTCTTTTTTATCTTTTTATTATTATGATTATTATTATTATTCTTTATAATATTTTAATACTTATTATTCTCCTTTTTCTTATTATTCTTTTTATTCTTCTTATTATTCATAATCTTTTTATTCTTCTTATTCTTCCTATTTTTCTTTTCTTATTATTATTATTATTATAATTATTATTCTCCTTATTCTTCTTATTTTCATATTTTTCTCTCTTTTTATTTATTTTATTCTTCTTATTTTTTTTTATTTTTCTTATATTTCTTATTTTTTTATTCTTCTTATTCTTCTATTGCTTCTGATTCTTCATATACTCTTATTCTTATTATTTTCTTATTCTTCTTAATCTTCTTATTCCTCTTTTTGCTCTTTTTTATTATTTTTTTATGTTATTCTTATTACTCTTATTCTCCTTCTTATTCTTCATATTCTACTTATTCTTCCTATTATTCTAATTCTTGTAATTCTTCTAAATCTTTTTTTTATTCTTATTCTTCTATATCTTATTCTTCTTCTTATTCTTATTATTCTTCTTATTCTTCGTATTATTATTTTTTTCTTATTCTTTTTCTTATTGTTATTATTCTTATTCTTCATATTCTTTTAATTCTTCTAATTCTACTTATTCTACTTATTCTACATTGTTTTCTTATCCTTCTAATTCTTATAATTTTATAATTCTTCTAATTATTCTTATTATTCTTATTCTTATTATTATTCTTATTATTATTCTTATTCTTCTTATTCTTCATATTCTTCCTATTCATTTATTCTTCTTATTATTCTTATTATTCTTATTATTCTTATTATTCTTATTCTTCTTATTCTTCTTATTATTCTTATTCTTCCTATTCTTCTTATTATTCTTATTCTTCTTATTATTCTTATTCTTCCTATTCTTCTTATTCTTCTTATTCTTTTTATTCTTCTTATTTTTATTATTAAACCTATTCTTCTTATTCTTTTTTTTCTTTAAATTTTATATATTCTTCTAAATCTTCATATTATTCAATTCTTCCTATTCTTCCTTTCCTTATTATTATTATTATTATTATTATTATTATTATTATTATTATTCTTTATATTCTTTTGATTCTTTCAATTTTTTCTATTATTCCTATTCTTCTTCTTCTTATTCTTCATATTCTACTGATTCTTTCATTTTTTTCTATTATTCCTATTCTTCGTATTGTTCATATTCTTCTTATTCTTTTTTTCTTTTTATTCTTCTTATTCTTCTTATTTTCATTTTTCTTCTTATTCTTCCTATTCTTCTTATTCTTATTATTCATCTTATTCTTCTTATTCTTCTTGTTCTTTTTATTCTTCTTATTCATCTTATTTTTCTTATTCTTCTTATTCTTATTATTATTCGTATTATTCGTATTATTCATATTATTCTTATTATTCTTATTATTCTTATTCTTATTATTTTACATTTTTATTCTCATTTTTTTATTCTTCTTTTTTATATTATTTTTTTATTCTTTTTTTTCTATGTTTTTTATTCTTCTTATTCTTCTTATTATTCTTATTCTTCATATTCTTATTCATTATTTTGTTCTTATTCTTCTTATTCTTCTAATTGTTCTTATTTTTCTTACTTTTTATTATTATTCTTTTTCTTCTACATATTCTTCTTATTCTTCTTATTTATTTATTTTTCTTATTTTATTTATTCTTCTAAATCTTCTTTTTCTTTTGATTCTTCTAATTCTTCATATCCTTCCTATTCTTCCTATTCTTCCTTTCCATTTTATTCTTTATATCCTTTTTATTCTTCATATTCTTCCGATTCTTTCAATTTTTGCTATTTTTCTTATTCTTTTTATTCTTCTTATTTTCATAATCTTATTATTATTATTATTATTATTATTATTATTCTTATTATTCTTATTATTCTTATTATTCTTCTTATTCTTCTTATTCTTCTTATTTATCTTATTCTTTTTATTCATCTTATTCTTCTTATTATTCTTATTCTTATTCTTCTTATTCTTTTATGCTTCTTATTTTACTTATTCTTCTTATTTTTTTAATCTTCTTATTCTTCTAATTCTTTTTATTCTTCTTATTCTTCTTATTCTACCTATACTTTTTATCATTGTTATTTTTCTTATCTTTCTTATTCTTCTTATTCTTCTTATTCTTCTTATTCTTTTTATTCATCTTATTTTTCTTATTCTTCTTATTCTTCTTATACTTCATATTCTTTTTTTATTGTTCTTATTCTACTTATTCTTTTTATCATTTTTAGTTTTCTTATTATTCTTATTCTTTTTATTCCTCTTATTCTTCTTATACTTCATATTCTTTTTTTATTGTTCTTATTCTACTTATTCTTTTTATCATTTTTAGTTTTCTTATTATTCTTATTCTTTTTATTCCTCTTATTCTTTTTATTCTTCTTATTTGTCTTATTCTTTGTATTCTTCTTATTCTTCTCTTATTCAACTATTTATTCTTATTATTCTTAATCTTCTTATTCTTCTTATTCTTCATATTATTCTTATTCATCTTATTCTTCTTATGCATCTCATCCTTCTTATCTTTCTTATTCTTCTTATTATTCTTATTCTATTTATTCTTCTCATTCTTCTTATTCTTCTTATTCTTCTTATTCTTCTTATCCTTTTTTTATTATTTTACTTATTCTTCTTATTCTAAGTATTATTCATATTCTTTTTATAATTCTTATTCTTCTTATTTTTCATTTTCTTCTTATTCTTATTTTTTTCTTATTATATTTATTCTTCTTATTTTTCTAATTATTGTTATTCTTGTTATTCTTATTTTTCTTTTTATTCATCATATTCTTCTTATTCTTCTTATTCTTCTTATTCTTCTTATTCTTTTTATTCTTTTTATTCTTCTTTTTCTACTTATTCTAATTATTCTTCTTATTTTTCTTTATTCCATTATTTTTTTTCTACTTATTCTTCCTATTATTTTCATTATTTTTATTCTTTTTATTATTTTTCTTCTTCTTATTCTTCTTATTCTACTTATTTTTCTTATTCTTCTTATTCTTCTTATTTTTATTCTTCTAATTCTTCTTAATCTTTTTATTCCTCTATTTCTTTTTATTCTTCCTCTACTTTTTATTATTCTTATTCTTCATATTCTTCTGATTCTTTTGATTATTCCTATTCTTTTTATTCTTCTTATTCTTTTTATTCTTCTTATTCTTCTTAATCTTCTTAATTTTTTTATTCTTCTTATTCTTATTATTTTTCTTATTCTTCTTATTCTTTTTTTTTTGAAGTTTTGTTTTTTTAAAATCACCCTTTCTTTTGGTGAACCATTTCAATTGATACAAGCTAACACCGTACTACCCTTCCCCCTTTACAACTTCATCTATTCAAAAAACTTTCAAAAATAAAGCACCGGCTCATATAGCTTCTAATGAGAATGACTCTCTTTTCCAAGCCTAAATAATTTTTGCTTCCATTTGTTTTGGCTCTTGATGTTTGTCTGCAATAATTTTTCCCTCTTATCCTCCTCTGTGCCACTGATTTGCCAGTCCCTCCTTTTCAGCACCCCATGTCTACTTCTCATGCTCACTGCCACTTCATGTCACTAAGCTGTTGTAATTGATCTCTTTGCATCTCTTCTCTAATGTTCTCTGCCCTGCCTCCTCATGCCAAATCTTCTCAGCTTATCTGCTCATAAAAGTAAGCCCCACACATGCAATATACATTCCCCACATCCACTAGCAATGTACCCAATTTCTATACTTTCCCTCCCATTAGACATAATCACAGAGCATGATCTCTCTTTTTTGCTAAATATGGAGCCTTCTTTTATCTTGAGCTCCATCTGCGTTTGTTGACTACAATAATGAATTTTGAAGAAGTTCTTAAAGCACCATGAAGCAGAAATCCGTTCTACCTTCTATTATTATAGAAAAGCATTATAACTATGCTAATGTCATCCATGTCAACCATCTGTCATCTCCTTCTGTTATTTACTGATGCCTTCACTACATCCCCTCCTCATGCTAAGACTGTCAAGTTCTTATACTTGTACATACAAATACAAGCAAACCCCACACATACAATATACCATCATCACATTCACATGCCCTTCTACCCATTATTTTGCCTCACCCCATTAGACATCATTACAAATCATGCAGAACTAAAAGGATTTCTGCTTCGACACCTTCTCTATATTCAGCCCTCTTTCTGAAGTCACAAGAAGAAGCCATGGGTTCTACTCTTCTTCTTAGAACTCATACAGTAAATCCCCTTTCTATTCCACCCTATTTCAAGGTGTTTTGGGCAATGAATTAGAAGCTCTTGAAGCAACATGAATCAAACTGCTACCTTCACAACATTCCCTCATCATGCTAGGACTGTTGAGTTCTTATACCTGCACATACAAGAAAATAGGAAAACCTGACATATACAATATACCCTCACAACATCCACAAGCCCTTCTACCCATTATCCCTTCTGTACCACCCCATTAGACATCATTACAGAGTATACAGAACTAAAATAAATCCTCTAATCCACTTTCTTTAGCTAGAACCCTTTTTTGGGCCTTCCCCTTCTTCTCCACCTCCTCTACATTCTGCCCTCTTTCTGAAGTCACAGAAAGAAACCACGGGGCCTACTCTTCTTTTCACAGCTTAGTTATGCCCTCTATTACAAGAACAAACTCATTCAATAAATCCTCCTTCCCATTTCCCTTATCATTTCTTACCCTTACAACCTTTAAATCAAAATATAACCCCCAAAACAACAAACATAAATTTTATATTTAATCCTATCACTACTATATGCCTTTCTGCCACTTATCCATGACGATCCTTCCCAGCAACTCTGCTCATTGCCCCTGCTTGGTGGTTTTTCTTTCCACTGTTCTACCTTCCTTTCCCATATCTCTAGCTCTTTGCTGCTCCTCTTCCCCTACATATAGAATCAAATACTAAACAAATATCTATCTACCCTTGACCTTGTCCTCCCTTTCCCTTCTTACCATGGCCACCCATGTTGTACTGGCCTACCCCTAGCCTTCCCTAGTTCTCTGCCTATTCATTCTGTATTTTTTACCGTGTTATTTCAAGCCTTTGCATCAATCCACCCCTTAGGACCATGGTGGCTTTTGATATGAATCAAATCCTTCTTCCTATATTTAAGTAAAACTACAAAACAAGCAAATAAATAGCCTTATCACGTAAATTCCTTTTTATCCTTCTTAGTTCTTAGTATTAATTTTTTGAATTCTAACGTATGAAAATCTTATTTTATCTAGCCTTATTAGGCCTTTGAATCTAACTGGAAGGATTTCCCCATCAAATATTTGGACTCCTTTCTTAAGACCCTCTTCTGCTAGTTTGTCTGTCAGGGGATTAGCTTTTTTAAATGTGTGAATCTTTTTTTCTTTTTAGATCTATCACCATCTTTCTAATTTTTCTTATTTCCACCTCAAACATCCACATTTCTATTTTTTTGTGGCTAAGTCCACCAATAAGCTTGTGTATACTTGGACTAAAATATTTTGAAAGCTATGATCCTTGTAGAGCTGCAGCCCTTTAAGCAGGGCCATAATCTTTGTATGTAGGGCTGAGAAGGCTATCCACTTCATCATAAAAGCTATCATAACACTTCCTTCCTCGTCCATTATTCCACCTCCTCCACCAACCACTCCCATTTCCATTTTGAAGCTTCCATTCCTTTTGAGGGCTAACATCCCTCACGAGGGCTTATTCCTTACAAATGTTTTTATACCTAGTAATTTTGCTTTAATTATTGAGAGCCCCCATACCTTTTTTTATATTGGCATCCATACATATATTACTGACCCTTATCGGATTCCAAGCTGAAATATTTGAACTTTCTCTTCTAATCTCTTCTAATATGCTTTTGGTGTTCAATGGGATTCCTTCAAATTTGCTTCTATTTCTATCTTTCCATATACACCAGATCACTATATGAGCGATAAGAGTTTTAAACCATTTAAGCAATTTGTTCTTAGTATTCCATACTTCTATAGCAAATCTTAACCTACGAAAATAAGTAGTTCTTTCTGTTGCTGAGAAGCAGCATTCACATCTTGATACTAATACAACTCCCTATTTTTGAATATTATCATCCACCAGGATTGCATTTGAAAGAAGCTTCCACATAAAGACATTTATCTTTTTTAGTATCTTTTTTTCCCATATCCATTTAAAAACATCTTGCGGTGGCCTTTCATTTCTCACTAACATTTTTTGCACTTTTTAAAGTGAATTTATTTTGCTCATTTAAAGTGAATATCCACCCACTATTAACTAATATTGAATGTTTTTCCATTATGTTTTATTTCTTTTACATTAATTTCCAGATTTTTAATGCCTTTTTTGGGTCCTTAAAAGGTTTTTATCCTAGGTTATATCTGATTTTTATGTATTCATCCCAAAGGCTTCAATTTTCTTTTAGGCTCCACCAGTTTTTATAAGCTCATTCTTTAGCCATATCATTTAGACTGATAAAACCTAATCCTGCCTCCTCTTTTGTGAAGCATAACTCTTCCCACCTTTTCGAGTGTAGCTTAGGCTTACCTTCCTTTTTCCCTAATAGAAAATTTGACATTTCATTTTCTAGCTTCCGTATGGATTTTTTTGGTGGCTACATTAACATTAGGATATGAGCTAGCACGCCTTGCAGCACATGCAAAAATAAAGTAATCCTTCATGACATGCTTAATAATTACTCCTTCCATCCAAGAATATTCCTTCTCAACTTTTCCAGTAGAAAATCTAAATATTTTTCTTTTAATCTACCTTTATATACCAAGCACCCTTGGTACATTAGTGCTTTTTTCTTTTTTAGCAAAGCCTGTGATCCTTTTAGTTTTTTGTGCTATTTTTTCAGGTGTTTTTCCTACTATAATGAATTTGCATTTGATTTTGTTCAACATTTGACATGATTCTACTTCTAGTTTTTGCAAGAGCCTCATCATATTTCCAATAGATGAGCTACCAGCATTCATGAAGATTATCACATCATCTGTGTATGCCAATCAGCCCACTCTAGGGGTATTTCTTGGCTATTTGATGGTTGAAATGTTACTCACTCTTATTTCACCTTTTAAATTTACAATTAATAGTTCTAAATAGATGTTAAAGAGGGAGGGTGAGAAAGGGTTCTTTTTCCTTAACCTTCTTGCTGATTTGAACTCTCCACCTGCTTGCTCATTTATCAGGATTTTCAACCATGCTCTAGAAATGCATCTAACATCGTATCTATCTAGAATTCTGAAAATCTTATTTTTTTTCATAACGCGGCATAGAATATCACATTCTACTCTATCAAAAATTTTGGACAAATTTAGCTTTATTATCACATTGTGTTCTCTAGTTTTAGTTCCGATTTCCTTCATCATTTCTGAGCCTAAATTAATATTTTTCAACATTAGTCTATTTTTAGTGAATCCCACTGATTTGCCTGATATGACAGAAGGAAGAATCCTACACAATCTATTTTGTAGCAATTTTGTAAAAACTTTATAAATCATGTTACATAAGCTGATTGGCCTAAAGTCCTCACAATTTTGAGGATTCTCCTTCTTTGGAATCAACACTATGAAGGAGCTGGCCCATGCTTTTGTGATATCTTCACCTGCAAATATCCATTAAATATCTGCCAACATATCCACTTTTATGATGTTCTAAGAGTGTTGAAGAATCTAATATTCCACTCATCTGGGCCTTCTGAACTTTCTTTGTTAGCACTAAACACTACCTCCTATACTTCATCTTCTTTTGGAAACTCCGCCAGCACTCTATTGTCCTCTTCCATTACTTTGCTATGGATAGCTTGCATTAAGGAGTTCACCCTTTGTACCGTTCGCTAACATAAATGCCTTTTTAAAATTTTTTTATCTCATTTTATATTTCTTCCTCCTTTTCTATCCATTCTTTATTCGTAGATTTTAACCCTTTTATTTTCTATTTTTGAATTCTTATTTTTTTCATAGCATGAAAGAATCTAGTAATCTTATCCCCATCTTTTAGCCAGTTTATTTTTTTCCTTTTTTTCCAAAAAACTTCTTCAATGTGAAGCCCAAGTCTAAGCTCGGCTTTAGCTTTGCTTACATCAACTCTAGTAGACTCATTTTGATTTTCCTCATACTTAATTTCTAGTTCAGTAACATTCTTCTCGGCCTCCTTGATTTTGTTAGTGGTATTTCCTAAGACCTCGTTATGCCATGTCCCGCGAGCTGATCTTAGATTGCACAAATTTATTGCTAGGATTTGCATAGGATTTCCTGATACTGGCTTTGCCCATGATACTTTGACAACCCTGTCAAAGTACATGTGCAATCCCTGCATGTTTTGAAATTTAAAACAACTCTGTCTTTTTTCAATATTTTGGAGTGTTAGGAAGAGTGGATAATGATCTGAACAAGTTCTATTTAGGTGCTTGAGCCTTACTCCCCCGAACATATCGATCTAATTTGCATTATAAAATACCCTATGCAGTCTGGACCATATTATCTTTCTTCCCTTCTAGTTATTACACCATATGTACTTTGATCCCAGAAAATCTAACTCCATTATATTTACATTCGCAATAGGCTCATTGAACTATGCTTTTGCCACAGGATCAGAAGGTCTACTCCCTCTCTTTTCACTAGATTTTTTTATCACATTGAAGCCTCCTCCAATGATCCAGGGAGAATTATTTATGGCTAACTCATTCATCTCCTACCAGAATATTTTTCAATCTGCATTCGCATTCTTTGCATGCACCACTGAAAGTATAATCTATGACTGTTTTCCTATTCTGAAATTAATTTTTTGGTAGGCTTCTTTTAAAATTTCGATATTTATTATATTATACCACATAATCCAAAACTTTCCATTAGAATTAGTAAAGACCTTGTCCAGGTCCACCAACTTTCTGTGTTTTTCTAATTGTTCTATGTTAGCCATTAGCTCCACTAAAACAATAATTTTAATCTTATGTATACTAATGAGTATCCCGAGTCTAATTATCAAAGGAGCATTGGCTACTCCTCTAATATTCCAATATAGTATTTCATCCATCTATGTGAATCTACCTTGTGCTCTATTAATGAACTTATACTCATATTTCATATTTAGGTATTTATTCCTATTTCTTGGTGGTTTGCTTGAGCTTGTTTGAACCTCTTCATTTATCCTCACTAAGTTCTGTTGTTCATTTTCGAAGTGCATTTCCATAATTCTAATTGCTTCCATCGCTTTCTCCCTATTATAAGGCTTTTCTTTAGCCAACTTCTTCTTATATATTTCCGCATCATCTTGAGGTTTCATTTGATCCAGCATATTTATTCCATTTATTATACTTGATGTTGGCCAACTTATAGCCTCCGACCCCTCTTCCGAGAGGAGTCATCATTTGACTAACTATACACCTCTAACTTTTTTTTCTAATTCCTTCTCTCTTCTCCTCTACCTTCTCCTTTCTATGTACCCTACTCTTCTTCTCCCTTCTACCCCATCTACCCCTACTGTTTTGGCCTCCCTCTTTTATGCATACGTTGCCAATAATTCTTCTGCCCATTTTATATTAGTTTTTTTTAAATCTTGTTTATACTCAACTCTTCCCATTCCTCTCCCCCCTTTTTCCTACCCTTTCTAATTTCCTCTCTCTAGCATTCATGGTATTCCCACCCTCAAATTATGCCCCATTTTTCCTCGCTTCTAACTCCCCCCTTTATGCCCTTTTCAATCGCATCCCTTCCCTTCCTTCATCCCTCTCACATATCTCATCTAAGCCCCTCTCTCCTGCCTTATCCCTCTCCATTAATATTACCTCATCCTCCCCTTTAGCAAGCATCTTTCCTACTATTTCCATCCCCCCCCCTCTCTCTCTCTCACTTTCTCTCGCAATTTTTCCTAATTCCTCACCCTTTCATTTATCACTTCCTAGGTTTCCTTCATTCTACCCCCTCTTGACCCAAGTTCTACCTTTCCCTTTTATCTCTTTTAGCAACTATGAATCCTTTACTTTATGTTTTCTCTCCCCTAGCATACATTTAGTTTCTTTGTGAATCATTTTAAAGCAAAGTGGGTAGTAACTATAAGTGAATTTTAAGATTATGGGCTGCCAAAACCTATTAACTGTATCACTACCCAGCCACACTTTATGTGGAGGAGAGGATGGCCACACTCAGCCAGGTCATAGGGGCCATGGCTTCATCCATACACCAAGGTATACCCAAACAGTGAGCTTTTGAGAAGAGAGAATGTTTGTTGAATAAATGTAAGGGGAGTTGCAGGTATGAAAACCATACCAGGGCCCTTGAGGACTCTTTTAATGGAGTGAAGCTTGGCGCCAACTTGAAAATTTGTATAGGGAGTCTCGATAATAGCTATTTCCTCCTTAACCATAGACTTAGAAAATCTTCTTCCTCCTAAAGTTAGAGGAAGACATGTTTGCTATCGAAGAGGGGAAGTTTAACTACTGCCCATAGTTTAAATGAGCCAAGGAAGGCTTGAATGTCCTCAAAGTCACACCAGCCATGCAAAAACATACCTGCTAATGTATATTGGAATGGTGTTGTAAGCTTTGCAAGCTCTTCATTAGAGAAAAACATAGCAGACACGTCTTCCTCGAAGGAGTTCATAGGATATAAAAGTATAAGGTTTTTGAAAATAGAAGAAAATGATTTTTTAATAAACAATAAATCAGTATTTTCAAATTTAGCTTCAAATGGAGCTTCTTCAACTCAACAATGGAGATTTCTGTCTCTAGAATGCCACTTTATCTCTCTAGAATTGAGAGCTGCTCTTCTTATTATTATTTTTCTTTTTATTATTCTTTTTGTTCTTATTCTACATATTCTTTTTATTTTCTTATTTTTGTTATTCTTTTTATTTTTTTATTTCCTTTATTCTTTTTATTAATTTTATTCTCCTTATTCTTATAATTCTTATTATTCTCCTTATTCTTATAATTCTTATTATTCTTCTTATTATTCTTATTCTTTTTATTCAAGTTATTATTTTTAATCTTCTTATTCTTCTTTTTCAACTTATTCTTCTTATTCTTTTTATTCTTCTTATTTGTTAAATTCTTCTTATTTTATTATTTTACTTATTATTTTTATTCTACTTATTATTCATATTATTTTTATACTACTTATTTTTCTTATTCTTCTTATTCTTCTTATATCAACCATTATGGTAACCTAGTTTATTTTTAAAATTTTTCAGCTAGCTTATAACAACCATTGGTTCTACTATCATTAATAATCTAATATTATAAAATCTTTTCATTTTCTTTAAAATATTTAAGGATGGGGAATTGGCTATTTCCTGAATGTTCTAGAATAGGTATCTATGCATTATTAGTGGATTTTAATTGAGCTCTTATCTTACACTTTGAATCATATATCATTTTTACATGTTTTTTTGTGTGTTTCTAGTCTTTTTTTAAGAGGTTAGGTTATTGTAGTTCTTTTAACTTAAGCATTTTATCCATTTTTAAACTTGTTATTTTTAAGTCTTCTATAGCCATTTCTCTATTGTGTATTTCCACTCTTCTCTTTTTTACATCTTTATCATCTTTAGAATAGTTCTCATTTTTAGTTTCTTTTTAGTTTGAATATTATTATAGGTTTTAATGGAATTAGAATCCGAGCCCACTTCTAAAGTAGGAAACATTTCTTCTATATTTACTGTCTATTTTATTTTGGTTTTCTAGTTCTAATCACTAGTTCTTCAATTTTATCCATCATTTTTCTTATTCTTGCTATTTCTATCAAATTATTATTCGGTACAGAAGGTTGTACAAGATCCTTGTTTATCTCTGTAATAGAAGACTTAAGATTAAGTGTTTCTAATTCTGTATCCTTCTTCTACATGTCTTCCTTATTGATTATCTCCTAGATTTTGGGACTAAACACCATTTTCTCCTCCTTTCTGATCCAAACCTCTCCCTCTTCTATTTTACTTTATGTTTCTTAGTATTACTTATACATTTTTCCATTTTGTATCATTTTTTTACATGTTTCATAGTACATAGGAAGCACTATAGGAAAGATAGGTTGCCAGAAGTCTACTTCCTCATTCTGACCAATCCATATCCTTTGCAGGATAAGATATTGAAAGTTAACTTTTATACCGATTCTAGCAACACTAGGCCACAAGAGATTGGCCATGATGCCATCCATTAAATATGGTTTTTCAAAGAGGTTAGAGATGGATAAGAAAGATGCTTTGTTATAAAATGAATGGGCAGAAGAGGTAGAAGAAACCATACCACAATAAGGGGGGTTTTTTTCTTGGTGTTAAAATTTGGTGTCCATTTAAAAATCATAATGGGATAACAATATGTTCCGATTATCTTTGATCCACAGATGAAGGAAATCTTATTTTGTGAAGAGTTGAACCAATACATGCATTCTATCAATCATTCCTAGTTTAATCAAACCTTTGAGCATTAACAACGAGAGGAAATCTTTTAATTCTTGATTATGGGGGTGACCATGAGAGAATTTCACAATAAGAGTGAATATGAAAAGATCAGAGAGCTTGAATCCGCCCCTTTCTTGTATGAATTGAAGATTTCTTGCTCTAAAATTCCCACTTTATATCTCTCTAGTTTTTAAAGTTGCAGGTTTTTCAAAATCTTCTTTATTCTCTTCTTATTGTTCTTATTTTTTTTTATTCTTCTTATTATTCTTACTATTCTTATTCTTGTTATCCTGTTTATTCATTTTTTTGTTCGTATTAATTTTTTTCTTATTCTTCTTATTCTTTTTATTATTTTTATTCTTCTCATTCTTATTATTCTTCTTATTCTTCCTATTCTTCTTAATCATCATCATCATCTTCTTCTTATTTTTTTATCTTATACTTTTATTCTTCATTTTCATCTTATTCTTCTTTTTCTTCATATTCATCTTATTCATCTTTTTCTTCATAATCTTCTTATATTTGTTATTCCTGTTATTCTTCTCATTCTACTAATTATTCATATTATTATTATTATTATTATTCATATTATTTTTATTCTTCTTATTCTACTTATTCTTCTTATTCTTTTTATTTTTTAATTTTTTTATTCTTCTTATTCTTCTTATTCTTTTTATACTTCTTATTCTTCTTATTCTTCTTATTCTTATTATTCTTCTTATTCTCATTAGTCATATTATTTTTTTTTCTTCTTATTCTTTTTATTATTCTTATTCTTTTTATTATTCTTATTCTTCTTATTATTTTTATTTTTTTTATTCTTATTATTCTTATTCTTGTTTTTCTTATTATTATTCTTAGACATCTGTATCTTCTTTTATTTTATTCTTCTTATTCTACTTATTTTTGCTATTCTTCATAATCTTCTTGTTCTTCTTATTATTCTAATTATTCTTATTCTTTTTATTCTTTTTATTTTACTAATTCTTTTTATTCTTCTTATTCTATATCTTATTATTCTTCCTATTTTAATTATTCTTCTAATTCATTGTATTCTACTTAGTCATCTTATTCTTTTTTTTGTTCTTATTCTTTTTATTCTTCTTATTCTTCTCATCCATCTTATCTTTCTTATCATTCTTATTTTCTTATAATTCTTATCTTTCTTATTCTTCTTATCCTAATTATCGTTCTTATACTTCTTATTCTTCTTATTATACTTATCTTTATTATTTTTATTATTCTTCTTAATTTTCTTATTCTTCTTATAGTTATAATTCTTATTATTCTTTTTATTTTTCTTATTATTCTTATTTTTCTTATTCTTCTTAAACTTCTTATACATCTTATTCATCTTATTCATTTTATTAATCTTATTCTTTTTATTCTTTTTAATCTATTTATTTTTCTTATTCTTCTTATTCTTATTATTCTTATTATTTTTATTATTTTTATTATTTTTATTATTTTTATTCTTCTTATTCTTTTTATTTTTCTTATTCTTCTTTTTCAGCTTATTCGTATTATTCTTGTTATCATTTTAATCCTTCTTATCCTTCTATACCATTATTATTCTTTGTATCCTTCTTATCAATCTTATTCTTCTTATCTTTCTAATCCTTCTTTTCATACTTATCCATCCTATACTTCTTATCATTGTTCTCCATCTTATCCTTTTTATCATTCTCATTCTTTGTATCCATCTCATTCTTGTTACCTTTATTATCATTCTTATTATTCTTATTCATATTATTCTTCTTATACTTCTTATTATTCTTATTCTTCTTATTCTTCTTATTCTTCTCATTCTTTTCATTCTTCTTATTCTTCTTATTCTTCTTATTCTTCTTATTTTTCTTATTCTTCTTATTCTTCTTATTTTTTTTATTCATCTTATTCTTATTATTCTGTTTATTTAACATTTTCCTCTTATTCATGTTTTACTTCTTATTCTTATTATTCTTGTAAATCTTTTTATTATACATATTCTTCTCTTTATTCTTATTTTTCTTATTCTTCTTATTCTACATATTAATCATTTTTTTTATTTTTATTCCTATTCTTCTTATTTTTTTATATTATTATTCTACATATTATTCATATTATTTTTATTTATCATATTCTTCTTATTCTTTTTATTCCACTTATCTTTCTTATCCTTCTTTTTATTCTTATCATTCTTATCCATATTATCCTTCTTATTTTTCTTATCCTTCTTATCCTTCTTATCATTCTTATCCTTCTTATCCTTCTTAAATTTTTTATTATTCTAATTCTTCTTATTCTTAATATACCGTTTATTTAGCATATTTAACTTATTTTTCTTATTCTTCTTATACTTCTTATTCTTCTTAAACTTCTTAAACTTCTTATTCTTCTTATACTTATTATTCTTCTTATTCAACTTATTCTTCTTATTCTTTTTATTCTTCTTATTCTTCTTATTCTTCTTAGTCTTCTTAGTCTTTTAATTCTTCTTATTTTTGTTATTCTTCTTATTTTACTTATTATTCATATTCTTTTTATTCTTATTGTTCTTTTTATTCTTCTTATTCTTCTTATTCTTTTTATTGTTCTTATTCTTTTTATTCTTTTTATTCTTCTTATTCTTATTATTCTTTTCATTCTTATTATTCTTCCTATTCTTCTTATTATTCTTATTCTTCTTATTTTCCTTATTCTACTTATATTTAGTATTCTTATTATTCTTGTTATTCTTTTTATTCTTCTTCTTATTGTTCTTCTTCTTATTCTTATATTTATTATTCTTCTTATTTTTTTTATTATACATATTCTTTTTATTATTTATAATATTTTTTTCTTATTATTCTTTCTATTCTTCTTATTCTTTTTATTCTTTTTATTCTTCTTATTCTTTTTATTCTTTTGTACTTCTTATTCTTATTATTCTTCTCATCCTTCTTATCCTTCTTATCTATCTTATTTTTCCTATCCTTCTAATCCTTCTTATCATTGTTATCATTCATATGCATTTTATACTCATTATCCTTCTTATCCATTTTATTCTTCTTATCCTTCTTATCCATTTTATCATTCTTATTCTTCTTATCAATTTTATCCTTCTTATTCTTCTTATCCTACATATCCATTTTATTATTCATATTCTTTTTATTCTTTTTATTATTCTTACTTTTCTTTATCTTTTTTGTCTTTTTATTTCTCTTATTTCTCTTTATCTTCTTATTATTTTTATTCTTCTTTTACTTTATCTTCTTATACTTCTTATTCTTTTTTATTATACTTATTTCTTATTAGACTTATTCTTAATATTTTTCTTATTCTTTTTATTCTACAAATTATTTAAATTCTTTTTATTCTTCTTATTTGTCTTATTCTTGTTATTTTTTTAATTCTTAGTATTCTTCTTATTATAATTATTCTTTTTCTTTTTCTTATTCTTCTTATTCTTATTTTCTACTTATTTTCAAAGTCTTCTTATTCTACTTATTTATATTATTATTTAAATTATTGTTATTTTTATTATTCTTCAAATTCATCATATTCTTCTTATTCTTCTTATTCTTCTTTTTCATCTTATTCTTCTTATTATACTTATTCTTGTTATTCTTCTAAATCTTATTTTTTTTCTTTTTATAATTCTTACCCTTCTTATTCTTTTAGTTCTTCTTATTCTTTTTAGTCATCTTATTATTTATTTTATTCTTATTGTTCTTATTCTTGTTATTATTTTAATTCTTAATATTCTTAATATTCTAAATGTTTTTCTTATTCTTCTAATTCTTTTTTTATTATTATTCTTCTTATTTTTTTAATCTTAAAATTCTTCTTACTATTATGTTTCTTCTTATTTCTATTATTCTACATAATTTTATTATTTTCCTAATTCTTGTTATTCTTGTTATTCTTCTTATTATGCTTATTTTTCTAATTCTTCTTATTTTTATTATTCTTCTTATTCTTCTTATTCTTCTTAATATTTTTAATCTTATTATTATTCTGTTCTTTGTATTTTTATTATTCTTATTCTTCTAATTCTTCTTTTACTTCTTTTTGTTCTTTTTCATTTTTTTTATTTTTTTATTCTATATATTCTACTTCTTTTTCCACTTTTTCTTCTTTTTTTTACTTTTTCTTCCATTTCTTCCTTTTTTCCTTTTTTTACTTTTCTTCCATTTTTCCTTTTCTTGCTTTACGTCATTTTCTTTATTTTTTTTCCTTTTTGTCCTTTCGTCATTTTCTTCCCTTTTGTCATTTTCTTCATTTTCATCATTTTCTTCATTTTATTCCTTTTCATCATTTTCTTCTTTTTTGTAATTTTCTTCCTTTTCTTCATTTTTTCTTTTTCTTCCTTTTATTTCATTTCTTCCTTTTGTTCTTTTTCTTCATCTTCTTCATTTTCTTCCTTTTCTTCTTTATCTTCTCCTTCTTCTCATTCTTTTTCTTCTTCTACTTTTTCTTTTTTTTCTTTTTTTTTCTTTTTTTCTTTTTCTTCGTATTCTTCTTTTTCTCTGTATTCTTCTTTTTCTTCTTTTTTCTTCTTTTTCTTATTTTTCTTATTTTTCTTATTTTTCTTATTTTTCTTCATTTTATTCATTTTCTTCCTTTTCTTCCTTTTCTTCCTTTTCTTCTTTTTCTTCTTTTTCTTCTTTTTTCTTCTTAATATTGTTATTCTTTTTATTCTTCATATTCTTCGTATTCTTTTTATTGTTCTTATTTTTTTATTCTTATTATACTTTAATTTCCTCTTATTCTTCATATTCTTCTTCTTATTCTTCTTTTTTTTTATTTTTCATACTCTTCATATTTTTTTTTATTCTTTTCTTCATCATATTCTTCTTATTCTTTTTATTTTTCGTAATTTTCTTATTCTTCTTATTCTTCTTATTCGTCTTTTTATCTTTTCTTATTTTACTAATTAATCTTCTTTTTTTCATTTTCTTCTTATTCTCCTTATTCATCTAATTTTTCTAATTCTTTCTAGTTATCTTATTCTTTTTTTATTCATTTTCGACTTATTCTTTTTTTATTTATATTATTCTTATTCTTGTTATTCTTTTTATTCTTCTTATTCTTTTTTTATTCTTTTTATTCTTGTTATTCTTGTTATTATTGTTATTCTTGTTATTCTTGTTATTCTTCTTATTCTTATTATCCTATTTTTCCATATTTTCCTTTTTATCCTTCTTATCCATTTTATTCTTCTGATTCTTCTTATCCTTCTTATAATTAATATTCTTATTATTATTTTTTTTCCTTTTATTCTTCTTCATATTATTTCTCCTATTATTATTATTATTCTTATTGTTCTTATTCAACATATTATTTTATATTCTTTTTTTTATTATTATTCTTTTTATTTTTTTTATACCTATTATTCTTTTTATTTTTTTTATTCTTTTTATTCTAATTATTCTTCTTTTTCTTCTTATTTTTCTTATTCTTCATATTCTTAATATTCTTAATATTCTTAATAATCTTCATATTCTTCGTATTCTTCTTATTTTCTTATTCTTATTTTTTTTATAATTTTTTTATTCTTATTACACTATTATTCTTCTAATTCAACATAGTTATCTTATTCTTCTTTTTCTTCATATTCTTATTATTTTTCTTACTCTTCTTATTATTCTTATTCTTTTTATTCTACATATTTTTCTTATTCTTTATTTTCACTTTTTATTGATATTATATTTATTCTATTTTTTTCTTATTCTTCTTTTTATTATTATTCTTCTTATTCTTGTTTTTCATCTATTTTTTGTTTTTCTTCATATTCTAATTAATATTATTATTCTTCTCATTCATATTTTTCATGTTATTCTTCATATTCTTTTTTTTTTAAATATTATTTATTAATTATCATCCTCTCTTTTGGCGGAGGAATACCATTAGTACAATCTACATCTACCCCTTTCCTTTTTACACCCATTCTTTATAACTAGAAATAAATGACTTTCCTAAAATTCTATATCCTATATTCTATTTTCATATACTTTTGTGTCTTTGCTTTATTACTTGTAGTAGTCTCTGAAAACTGGATAAATCTTTCCCTCTTTCTTGAATATAACTTCTTTTTTCCTTCTTTGTTAACATTTGTGTGGAACCTAGTCATGCCTTTTTGCATATATACCAAAGAATACGATTCTTTATTTGTTTTTTTTACAGCATCATGAGAGATATCCTTGAATGCACAATCTTCTTGCCATGTTTCTTTTCTTCAGTATCATATTTGTTTCAATCTTGTGTCTACTTGGATTTTCCTGCATACAACCAAAATAGTTATATTCTTTATGGTAGTGCTCCCAATTGCCCCCCTTTCCTTTGTATTTATAAAACATCATAGTTCAAGAGGTTTCCCTTCATATCGTTGCTGGAGTCTTTTCCATTGTTCATGTAATCTCTTTGCTTTTGAATCTTTATATATTGCTAGACTTAATCTTGATGTGACATTACTGCATTCCGTTGAATCCAGCCGTGTATCCTTTGTTTTTCTTCCCTGTCGCTTTGAGACAGCATTCTTAACTAACTTAATACTTAGAGCAGACTTACATACATAATACAGACATAACAACACCTTTAACATAGACCACCTTTGACGCATTTAAACTCTTAAAAAAGACTTCCAGACTGACCATCAAACTCTTAAAACTCTTAAAACAGGCAAAAAAAAGCCCTTTTTAACACAGACTTCCAAACCGACCAGCAGAACCAAAATATATAGACTCCCATGACATAAACTGCTAAACCAATAATCATTAACATGACATCAATCTGAACAGCTTGTTGTTACCATATTGTCCAGCTTTGCCTCTGTTCTCTTTCTTATATCTGCAAAAAAGAAGAAAGCCTACATTCCTAACATTTATCTTCCCTATCCCCAATCTGTCCCATTTTATAGAATACTTTTAGTACAATAAAACCTTCATAACCATTCCGTGTTAGTGGGAATCTCCCCTCAGGGCCGGGTAGATTCTTTAACAAGCTAGATCAATTCTAAAATGGTTAGTAAAACAAAAGCAAGCAAAGTAAAGGTGAAAATAAATCTCAATGGTTTTCTCTAATCCTCCTAATGTAATTAGTTTCTTTACTATCTAAATTTATTATACCATTATATTTTTTCGGTAAAAAATATTCCTTAAATTCTTGATCACCTATCTTTTTACCCTCTTTGGCTAAACCGTCAGCTAATGCATTTGCTTCTCTAAAAATATGTTTTATGTTATAGTCTAATGATTTTAATTTCTGCTGTATTTCTTCTATTTCCTCATCGTATCTCCATGTTGTATCTTTTTTATTAATTAAGTTTACTAGTATTTTTGAATCTATTTGAATATCTATATTTTTAATGTTTAATTTTTTGCATAATATAATACCTTCTCTTAATGCTAAAATCTCAACGTGAAGAGCTGATGAAGCTGAAATCTTTCTAGTAAAAGCTAATATTAGCTTTCCTTCCAAGTCTCTGATTGCTCCCCCTCCTCCCGTTGCTCCTATGTCTCTATCAAAGCTACCATCTGTGTTTAATACTAGTCTTCCTTTCGGTGGTTTTTCCCATTTTATACCCATGAATTTAAATTGTATTGGCTATTTCTTTTTTAGCTTCCAGTGATTTATAATGTCTCTATCTAAACTCTTATCCTGTGAATTTATAAGATGAATTTCTGAAATTTTCCGTGTTTCCTCCTTTATCTCCTTCCAGATTTCATCTATAATCATATTTCTACCTTCAAATCTACTATAGTTTCTTGCCTTCCAAATGCACCAGATAGCTATTAGTGGGACATTATTTTTAATCCAATTCTGAGCAAGGCTTGACACTTTTTGTTTAAGCCATTTTTGAAGTCTACCTTTTAGGTTAATAAGTTCATATTTTATATGTAATTCTATTCCTAGTTTCTTCCAAATTTCAGCTGCAACTTTACCTTTTGAAAATAGGTGATCTAGTGTCTCTATCTCAGATGCACAACACTCACATCTGGATACTAGATGAACACCTTTATTTTTTAAATTTGTATCTGTTGGAATTATGTTGGACAAGACGTTCCACATAAAAGTTTTAATTTTTTTGTGGATTGTCATTTTTCCAAGCCCATTTAAATAATGTATGTTTTTCTTGCTTATTTCTAATTAAGTTTTTAACTGATTTAAGCGAAAAAATTCCATCTTGTGTTAATGTCCATTTCCATCTTTTGTTAGTGAGTTTAGAGTAGTTCTCAACTATCTCTCTTTGTTTGAGCATTTGTGTCCAGACCTGTGAGCTTTTACTTTTGTTTTTTTCATTGTTAGTATCATCTTTTAAACAATACTTTGCTCTCATTAATTTAGACCATGATGTATTATTATTTTTTAGTCTCCACCATCTCTTACTAGTCCATGCTTTGGCTAAGTCTGCTAGATTGACAAAGCCCAAACCAGCCTCTTGGATAGGAAAGCATAAATCTCTCTATTTTTTCCAGTATAGCTTATAATTACCTTCTTTTTTTTCCCCATAAAAAGTTAGCTAATTCTCTTTCTATATTTTTAATCAGCTTACAAGAGGGTTTGATAATCATAATATTATGCATTAACATGCTTTCTAAGACATGTTTTATTAATGTGATTCTTCCCCCTACAGTTAAAAATCCCTCCTTCCATCCTGATATTTTCTTTTTCAGTTTATTTACTAGAAATTCTAGGTATTCATTCTTAAATTTGCCTTCATACACCGGGCATCCCAGGTAGATAATTTCACCTTTTTTGTGTGAAAAATCAGTAAATTTTGTAATGATCTACCACTACCATTAGTAAAAATCATTACATCATCTGCATATGCCAGACAACTCACAAGTGGAGTGTTTTTTGGTTGTCTGAATGAACCTATCAATCCTTTCTCCATTTTATCTTTAATGTTAACTATTAGTAGTTCTAAATATAAATTAAATAAAGATGGAGAGAGTGGATCTCCTTGTCTTAGACCTCTAATTGGTTTTATTTCCTCTCCAACTTTTCCATTCGTTATTATTCTTGCCCAAGTGTTCGATATGCACCTGTATATCAGATCTATCCATGTTTCAGAAAAACTCATTTTTCTCATAATAAAGTAGTGTGTTCCATTCAACTCTATCAAAGGCTTTAGCGAAATCTAATTTTATAACATTGTGTCATCTTGTTTTTGTTCCTATTTCTCTACACATTTCCTTGGACAAACATATGTTTTCCATAATTAATCTATTTTTCATAAAGCCAGTTTGTTCTATTGAAATAATTTTAGGCAGTAGATAGGCTAATCTATTTTTTAATATTTTTGCTAGAATTTTATATATTGAATTACATAGACTGATAGGTCTGAAATCCTCCCCCGTTTGTGGGTTTTCTATTTTTGGAATAGGAGCTATGTGAAAACTTCCCCACTTTTTCCCTATTTCAGCTCCACAGAATATGTTATTAATGGCTTTGTTTATGTCTATTTTAATTATGTCCCAGCAAATTTGAAAAAAACAACTATTCCATCCATCCGGTCCTACTGCGCTCTCCTTGTTAATACTATAAATGGATGCTTTTATTTCTTCATCTTCTACATGTTTAATTAGCATATTATTATCTTCTTTTGTTATTCTTTTTTCTATCTTTTTCTAACAAGCTATTTCCTTTAATCTCAATTTTACTACTTAGTTGATTTTTAAAGAAATCTGTAAAATAAGTTTGAATATCTATGTCTTTATCTACCCATTCTTTCTTGTTATTCTTTATGCCCCTAATTCTTTGTTTCTGATATTTTAGTTTAGCTACTTTTTGAAAAAACTTCGTGTTCTTGTCTCCTTCTTTTAGCCATTTTATCTTCGATTTTTGTTTCCAAAACACCTCTTCCATTACAAGTTTGAGTTTTAACTCAGCTTGTGCCTTACTTAATGCATATCTATTATTTAAACTTTGATCTTTTTCAAATTCTAATTCTTTATTTAATGCTAATTCTTCTGCATCTTTTATGTTTTTATTTATATCTCCAAATATTTCCTTATTCCATTTTTTTAATTCAGTTTTTAATCTACTTAGCTTATTATTTATAACTTGCATAGGATTTCCAGATGCCTCAATATTCCAGGATTTTTTTACTAGATTCAAAAAATCATGATGTAAACTCCAGGCATTTTGGAATCTAAAGGATCCTCCTTTATTGGAAGTGTTTTTAATGGTGATTAAAAGTGGACTATGGTCAGAACAAGTTTTATTTAAATGTTTCACTTCTGCAGAGCCATAATTCTCCAGCCAATTAAGATTATAAAAAATTATATCTAATCTGGCCCAAATTAAACCTTTACTTTTCCAATTATTGCACCATGTGAAGGAAGATCCTAAGAATTTGGCCTTAATTAAATTAGTTTTATTTATAGTATCGTTAAAGTGAATCATGACTTTCTTATTTGGTGTTTTTCCACCTTTCTTTTCTTTAATGCTTCTTATTGCATTGAAATCTCCCCCTATAATCCATGGCTTGTTTTCTTTAAATATTTTCTCCATATCCTCCCATAATTCTTTTCGCTCTTCTCTTTTATTTTTAGCATAAACTATAGTGATTATTTCATTTGCATCTTGACTCAAACTAAAATTTATTAACTGATTTGTTTCTTTTAATATTATTATGTTTAGGTTATTTTTCCAAATTAACCAAATTTTTTCATTTTCATTTGCATATCCATGGTCAAATCCTAGCATAATTTTGTAGAGTCCTAGCTGATCCTTATCCACCATAGGTTCAACTATTGCTACAAGATTGATTTTATGCATATAAATAATTTTTTTCAATCTGTTTCTTGAGGGAATATTCGCTATTCACCTTATATTCCAGTAAATATAATTATACATTAATTATTGACTTAGCTTGAGCTCTAGTGGTGCATTTGGTTTCATTTGTTCTATTTTTATATTTTTTCGTATTTTTTGGTTTTCTTAGTTAACCTAGATCTTCGCTTCTTTCTTCTTTCCAATCTCTTCCCATTTGAATTGACATTATCTTTAATTCCTCCATTGCCCACTCTTTATTACCCATTTTTTGTTTAAGCTTATCTATGTTTATGTCATCTCTAATTAATCTTATTTTCTGTTCATTATCCTCTCCATCTGTAAATAGGGAGGTTAAACTTTTTGTTTCTGGATCTTCTTCCGAATAGTCCACAATAGGGACTACCCATCCTTTGTTTATTTTAATTTTATTTTTCATGTACACTTTTGTTCTTTTGTTCGATTCTTATATCTTTTTAATCATTTCTGTTCTTTTTATAGTCTCTAATGTGTTTTCTGCCTTGTTTTCTGTTTAATTAGTCTTCCTATATTCAATTAATTTCAATTCTGTTCCTTCTATATTCTGTTCTTCTGTTCGGGCAGTATGTTCATCTTGATGTTTTTTTTGGTATTTAACTAACATGCCTCTCTCTCCTACATTCATTGACCTCTCCTCTCTCCTTTGATTCACTTCCTCCCTTCTTTTTTTAACTAGACGATTTTCCATGCCATGCCCCAATTTTTTACAGCAAATACAGTATGATGGTAAGTTCTCTGGAACTACTTGCTGCCAGAAACCATCACCATCATTGTTTCCAAACCATATCCGTGAGGGAATTGGATTTTGTATATCAGTTTCAACACAAATACATGCTACACTTGGTCTGTTTAGAGTGGCCGTAGCACCATCAAGAAGAAGTCGAGAACCGAGTGTACAAGCAATGTGATATAATGTGAATTTCAAAATAATGTATCGGTAGCAAGGGAAATAGGAACCATACCGGTGCTACCGATGATTCTTCCTTAGTCGAGAAGTTTGTTGTCCATTTGAAAGTTCTCATGGGAAATCCCATGACATACCAGATACCTCTTAGCCAAATTCGATGAAAATCTTCTTCGGAAAATAGTTGTAACAGCACATGTTTATCGTCAATGAGGCCAATTTTAATCAACGTCTTAAGCTTCAATGATTCAAAAAACGCTCGAACATCATCAACGCGAGGCCTTCCATGTGAGAATTTGCCTACGAGCATAAACTTATGGGGTTTAGTAAGCCTCTGAATGTCTTCGGTTGAAAAAATTATCGAGGGTTCCTTGATATTTTTCCAGTGAGTTTCCGAACGAGCTGTTACTGTTTGCGTGGTCTTTTTGTATAAATTGGAAAAGGATTTCTTATTAACTAAGTAATCCATTTCCTTAAGAATGAGCTTGAATCTGCTTCTTCTTCCACAAGATTTGCAGTTTCTCTCTGTAGAAGTTGAGAGCATTTTTCAAGAAGAAGTCATTTTAAAAATCATTCATATTCTTTTTATTCTTAATATTCTTCTTATTCTTGTTATTCTTTCTTTTCTTCTTATTCTTCTTATTCTTATTATTCTAGTTAATTATATTATCTTTCTAAGTTTTGTTATTCTTTTTATTCTTTTTATTCTTCTTATTATTCTTATTCTTTATATTCTTCTTATTTTTATTTTTTATCTTATTCTTCTTATTCTTCCTTTTATTCTTTTTATTTTTTTTATTCTTTTTATTCTTTTTATTCTTTTTATTCTTATTCGCTTGTTCTTATAATTCTTCTTATTCTTCCTATTCTTTTTAGTCATCTTATTTTTCTTTTTCTTCATATTTTTTCTTATTCTTCTAATTCTTCTAATTTTTATAATTCGTCTTATTCTTCTTATTCTTCTTTTTCTTCATTATTCTTCTTATTCTTCATATTTCTTCTTATTCTTCATATTCTTCTAATTCTTTTAATTCTTCTTATTCTTTTTATTCGTCTTTTTCTTTTGTTTATTATTATTATTATTCTTCTTCTTCTGATTCTTCTGATTCTTCTTATTCTTCTTATTCTTCTTATCTTCTTATTCTTATTTTTCTTCTTATTCTTCTTAGTCTTCTTTTTCTTCATATTTTTCATATTCTTCTTAATATTCTTATTCTTCTTAGTCTTCGTATTCGTCTTATTCTTTTTATTCTTCCTTTTTTTTATTATTCTAATTCTTCTTATTATTTTTATTCTTATTTTTCTTACTCTTCTTATTCTTCTAATTCTTCTAATTCTTTTTATTTTTATTATTATTCTTATTATTCTTATTCTTCTTATTCTTCTTAATCTTCTTTTGCTTCTTTTGCTTCTTTTTTCCTTTTTGTTTTTATTATTCTTAAATTATAATTCTTCTTATTCTTCCTAGTCGTTTTATTCTTTTTTTTCTTCTTATTCTTCTTATTCTTTTTAATCCTTTTATTCTTCTTAAAATTCTTATTTTTGTTATTCTTTTTATTCTTCTTATTCTTCTTAATCCTTTTATTCTTTTTATTCTTCTTAATCCTTTTATTCTTTTTATTATTCTTTTTCCTTTTATTCTTCTTATTCTTCTTATTCTCATTACTTTTCTTATTTTTATTATTTTTATTATTTTTTTTATTCTTCTTATTCTTATTAATTTTCTTATTCTTCTTATTCTTGCTATTCTTCTTATTCTTCATATTCTTATTATTTTTCTAATTCATATTATTATCATTCTTATTATTATTTTTTTTCTTAATCTTCTTATTCTTCTTATTCATCTTATTGTTCTTATTCTTCTCATTCTACTTTTTCTTCTTAGTCTTCATATTCTTCTAATTCCACTTATTCTCCTTATACTTTTTATTCTTCTTATTATTATAATTTTTATTATTTTTTTTATTCCTCTTATTCTACTTATTATTTATATTATTCTTATTCATTTTATTCTTATTATTAAAAATAATTTTAATATTTTTTTCATTCTTATTATTCTTCTTATTATTCTTATTTATTTTATTATTCTTATTCATTTTATTATTCTTATTATTCTTATTTTTATTTTTTTTATTATTCTTCATTTTTTTATTATTTTTCATATTCTTCTTATTCTTTTTCTTCTATATTTATTATTATTCTTCTTTTTATTATTATTCTTCTTATTCTTCTTTTTTTACTAATTCTTCTATTTCTTCTTATTCTTAAGTCATCTTATTCTTCTTTTTCTTTTTATTCTTCATTTTCTTTTTATTCTTTTTATTCTTTTGATCCTTCTTCTTCTTATTATTCTTATTCTTCTTATTCTTCATATCTATCTTATCCATCTTATCCATCTTATCCATCTTATTCTTCTTATCCTACTTATACGTCTTATCCTACTTATTCTTCTTAATTTACTTATCTTTAGTATTCTTCTCACTCTTGTTATTAGTATTATTCTTCTTATTTTTATTATTATTCTTTCTGTTATTATTATTATTATTCACATTCTTTTTAATCTTTTTATTTTTCACATTCTTCTTATTCTTCATATTCTTTTTATTTTTCTCATTTTTCTTATTCTTCTTATTCTTTTTATTCATCTTATTCATCATATTCTTTTTATTCTTTTTTTTGTTCTTCTTATTCTTATTTTTCATCTTATTCTTATTATTCTTATTATTCTTTTTATTCTTCTTATTCTTCTCATTCTTCCTATTCATAATATTTTTATTATTCTTCTTATCCTTCTTATCTTTATTATCTTTCTTATCCTTATTATCATTCTTATCCTTATTCTCCTTCTTATCTTTCTTACCCTTCTTTTTCTTATTATCCTTCTTATCCATCTTATTCTTCTTATCCTTCAAATCCTTCTTTTCATTCTAATCCATCTTATCCTTATTATGCTTCTTTTCCATCTTATCATTTTTTTTCCTTCTTATTCTTCTTATCATTCTAATACTTATTATCCTTCTTATTATTCTTATCATTCTTATCCTTCTTGTCATTCTTTTTTTTATAATTATTATTCTTTTTATTCTTCATATTTCTTTTTTTGAGTTATCCAACTTATTCTTTTTATTCTTATTATGTTTCTTATTCTTCTTAATTTTTATTCTTCTTACTCTTTATTTTTCTTATACTTCTTAGTCTTCTTATTTATCTTATTCTACTAATTCTTCTTTTTCTTCTAGTTCTTCTTATTTTTTTATTCTTCCTTTTTTACTTATTATTTATATTCTTTTTATTCTTCATATATTTATTATTATTATTATTATTCTTCTTATACTTATTATTCTATTCATTCTAATTATTCTTCTGATTCTTCTGATTCTTCTTATTCTTTTTTATTCTTCTTATTCTTCTTATTATTCTTATTCTTCTTATTCTTCTTTTTCTTCTTATTCTACTTATGTTTATTATTATTTTTTTTCTTCTTATTCTTCTTACTATTATTATTCTTTTTATTCTTCTTATAATTCTTATTCTTCTTATTTTTTTTTATTTTACTTATTTTTTTTTTATTCATATTATTTTTATTCTTCTTATTCTTGTTATTAGTGCTATTCTTCTTATTTTTTTATTCTCTTACTCTTATTTTTCTTATTATTCTTCTTCTTATTCTTCTTATTTTTCATATTCTTTTTATTCTTCTTATTCTTCTTATTCTTCTCATTCTTCTTATTCTTCTTATTCATCTTATTCATCATATTCTTTTTATTCTTTTTGTTTTTTTATTCTACTTATTCTTATTCTTCTTCATATTTTTATTCTTCTTCTAATTCTTCTATTCTTTTATTCTTCTTATTCTTCTAGTTCTTTTTATTCTTCTTATTCAGCATATTATTTTTATATTTCTTATCCTTCTTATCCTTATTATCCTTCTCATCTTTCTTACCCTTCTCTTCCTTATTATCCTTCTTATCCATTTTATTCTTCTTATCCTTCAAATCCTTCTTTTCATTCTAATCCATCATATCATTCTTATGCTTCTTTTCCATCTTATTCTTTTTTTTCTTCTTATTCTTCTTATTATTCTTATCCTTTTTATCTTTCTTATCCTTATTATCATTCTTATCCTTCTTATCTTTCTTATTATTCTTATCGTTCTTATCTTCTTATCCTTCTTGTCATTCTTATTTTTTTTATAATTCTTATTCTTTTTATTCTTCATATTTCTTTTTTTTTGTCTTATCCAGCTTATTCACCTTATTCTTCTAATACTTCTTATTATTCTTATACTTCTTATACTTTTTATTCTTCTTATACTTCTTAGTATTTTTATTCATCGTATTCTACTAATTCTTATTTTTATTCTTGTTCTTTTTATTTTTCATATTCCTCCTTTTTTTACTTATTATTTATATTATTTATATTATTTATATTATTTATATTCTTTTTATTCTTTTTATTCTTTTTATTCTTTTTATTCTTCCTATACTTATTATTTTATTCATTCTAATTATTCTTTTGATTCTTCTTATTCTTCTTATTTTAATTGTGTCTATTATTCTTCTTATTCTTTATATTCTTTTTATTTTTCTTATTCTTCTTACTCTCATTAATATTCTTATTCTTCTTATATTTCTTATATTTCTTATTTTTCTTATTTATTTTATTCTACTTATTCTTTTTATTATTTATATTATTTTTATTCTTCTTTTTCTTTTTTTTCTTTTTTTTCTTTTTTTTCTTATTGTACTTCTTATTCTTATTATTCTTTTTATCCTTCTTATCATTCTTATCTTTTTTATCCTTCTTATCCTTATTATCTTTCTTATACTTCTTATCTTTCTTATCCTTCTTATTATTCTTATTCTTTTTTTAAGGAAAATTTATTTTATTAATAAAAAACCATCTCTTTTGGCGGAGAAATACCATTTTTACAATCTAGAACTACCCTTTTCCCCTTTTACACCCTTTAATAAAATAAATAAAATAATACATATAATGCTTTAATTTAATCTTCTTGTCATATCTCTAAATACATCACTTCACTTTGATTCTATACATTAGACTGCTTTACTTGAAGCATGTCTCGGCCTGTTTATCTTTTATTGCACTTTCCCTTATACTTTTTTGTTGGCCCCTTTCCCATCTGCATCCACCTTGTCATTCTGCATTTATATTAAAAATTTTGCAGCCTCTTTACTATTTTATGCATATTTCCTTTCCTCCTCTGCCTTATATTATATATGCGTCAGACCCTGCAAAACAACCACACCAGACCAAGGACATAGAAACTGCTGATATCTCTACCAGCAACATATTCTTTCACTGCCCCTTGCAGACTGTTTTGATTTTTGATACCCTCTCTACCTTATGTCCCTGCACTTCAATCAGCATAACAGGATATATGTTGCCTCTAATGCACCCCTTAACCCCTTTTACACCCTTGAACATAAAATAAGCAAAGCATGTATTTGATAGCCATAACTACTCTTCTAGTTATAGCTTTATCTATCTTCATTAATTTAAAAGAAATTGACAGCCTCTTTGCTGTTATATTCAGTTTCTCCTAACCTCCTTTGCCTCATGTATGCATTTGACTGTATCCCCTACACCACAAGCCCACCAAGCCAAAACATATAAAACGGGTATATGTATTTAAATTGCCTCATGGCTGATTTTGTTACTTTATTTTGATAGCCCCACTCTCTACCTTATATTCCTTTGCAGTCTCTGCACTTTAAGTTTAAATGATAAAAGTATGGTTTCATACACTGTTTAATATAGCAGGCCATCTACACAATAAGAACTTCAAATAGTTTTAACTTTTTTTTATAATCCAAATATCTACTCAGGAAGTGACATTCAGTCGCTTCCCATTTTTACATTCCTGCCATAGGCCATTTACATATCCTTTCATCATAACCTATACCTGTAAACCAAAAAACCAAAGTAGAGCAATATATATTTATAATTTCCCAACAGGACTGGGAAGATCAAAAATTTCTTTTCCAGCTATTGCTTTTGAATTCTAATATTTGGGAATTTTAATTGATCTAATATGATTATGGATTTATATTTCTCCGCTATATCATGTCCCCTCAAACTCTTGTAATCCCTTCTTCAAGGCTTCTTTAGCTAAGTTGTCTGCTACAATATTAGCTTCTATATATATATACATGCGTAACTTCCCCTTTTATGTTGATTAAAAGATTCTTAATTGATTCTATCTATTCATCATACTGTCACATTTCTATCTTATTCATGACTAGATTTACCAGTATACTAGAATCAACCTGTACTCGTATGTAAATATAATAGTTTTCTTTACATATTTTAAGGCCTTTATGTAAGGCTAAAATTCTTGCATGCAAGGCTGAGGATGCATTTCCTTTCATTGTAAAAGCTTTTATAACCCCACCCTGCTCGTTTCTTATCACACATCCTCCCCATGCCTCTCCCATGTCCCTGTTAAAACTATCATCTATGTTTAAAGCAAGCCTTCCCCATTGAGGTTTTTCACAACACACCATTCTAACCTTAGGGATTTTTTCCTTAATTGCATGTAATCCCCATATCCTTCTTTTCTCATCATCCATTTTCATGTTTCTATTTTTTAATGGGAATCCTATTGATACCCATGAACAATCTTTTTTAATTTATTCTATTATATGCTAGGCATTCATTTTAATATTCTCGAACCTACTTCTATTCATGGCTTTCCACAGATTCTAGATTATAATGTGTGGAATGTAATCCTTTAGCCAATTACATACTTTGTTCTTTGTGTAGCTTATCCTCCATCTCATTAATCTTTTCTTGAAATATTCTAACTTATTACTTACTTGTGCATCTAATCCTAGATAATTCCAGACTTCCATTGCTATTTTTCCTGTTGAAAATAAATGATTTGCGCTTTCTGTGCTAGTAAAACAGCATTCACATCTGGAAGCTAATTTTACCACATTCAATTGATTATTCGAGTCCACCGGAATAACATTCAATAAGAGCTTCCACATAAATACATTTATTTTTTGTGGGATCTCTTTAAGCTAGGCCCCCTTAAAAACTTCTTGACTAATTATTTCGTTTCTTACTAAAATTTTTTCGCTTTTAAGCGTGAACCTCCCCTGTGGATTTAGAATCCATCTTCATTCATTGTTGATTAGGCGTGCATTACTTTTGACTAATTCTTTTTGTTTAAGCATCATGTTCCAACTTCTAGATGTTTTTTTTAGCATTCTTATATGTTTTATTTCCTCACCCATATCTAGCTTTCATATATCTCATCCACATGCTATCATTCTGCTTGAGCCTCAACCAGTTCTTACATGCCCAGGCCTTGGCCTTATCATTTAATTTGTTTGAACCTAGACCTGCTTCCTTCTTTAAACAACATATATCTTCCCTTTTTTTCCAATGTAGCTTATTTTTTACTGATTTTTCACCCCATAAAAAGTTAGCCATTTCCTTTTCTAAGAAGTTCAAGATCTTCGTTGGCGACTATAAGGACATTAAGATATGTGCTATAGTTCCTTGTAGAACATGTTTAATTAATGTGATTCGTCTCGCCATACTTAACATATTTCCCTTCCATCCCGCTATTTTACCTCTTAATTAACATATTCTTCTTTCAATCTACCCTCATATATAGGACATCCCAAAAACTTTAACGCTCTTTTACTCTGCTCAAAGCATGTAATTCTTTTTGCTCTTTTAATTGTCCTTTCAGGTGTTTTACTTGAAATCACAAATTGGTATTTATTTTTATTAAGTTGTTGTCTCATTTCTTCCTCGACTATATCAAGTAGCTTCATCATATTATTCAAGGATGTGCTCCCACTATTTGTAAAAACATTTAAATCATCCGCATAAGCTTGGCAGCTTACATTCGGAGTGTGTTTAGGTTATTTAAAGCTAGTAATATTACCCTCCTTCATTTTTCCTTTTAAACTTTTTATTAGCAATTCTATATATATATTAAATAATAATGGAGATAAAGGATCCCCCTGTCTAAGTCCTCTAACTGGCTTACATTCTACACATGCCTCCCCATTAATTAAAATTTTAACCCATGTGCTAGAAATGCATCGATACATTAGATCTATCCAGAAATCCAAAAATCTCATTTTCCTCATTGTGTAGCAAAAAATTTCTAATTCAATCCTGTCAAATCCTTTAGACAAATCTAACTTCATAATCACATTATAGCCCCTGACTTTAGCCCCTATTTCTTTCATCAGTTCTACATTTAAATTAATGTTTTCTATCATTAGTCTATTTTTAACGAATCTTGTTTGTTCTACCGAAATTATGAAGGAAATTACCCCATTTAGTTTATTCTACATGACTTTTGTCAAAATTTTATTTAGTGAATTACATAGTCTTATAGTTCTATGATCCTCACTTCTTTGTGGATTATCCTTCTTGGGTATCAGTAGAATATATGGGCTGGCCCATGATTTTGTGATTTCTGCTCCTGCAAAAAGCCAAGTAATTGTGGCCGTCAGCTCTTTATTTATTATATTCAAGGTTCGTTGGTTGAACCCATTATTCCATATGTCTGGATCTGTTATACTGTCTTTATTTCTGCTAAAGACTATAGCTTTTATCTCATCCTCACTAGGGCACTCTTGTAATAGTTTATTTTGTTCTTCAGTTACCCTTTTGTCTATTTGTCGAATTATGGAGTCATCCCTTTGTAGGCTGTAACCACAAAGATGTCTTTTAAGTAATCTTACAAAACTTTTTTAAGTTCTCCTTCCTCGTCTATCCACTTGTTAATATCATTTTTGATACTTTTTATTTTTTGTCTTTGATTTTTTAATTTCACAAATATGTTAAAAAACTTAGTATTTCTATCCCCTTCCTTGAGCCACTTTACTTTGGCCCTTTATTTCCAAAAAAATTACTTCCATATGCAACAATAATTTTAATTTCGCATTTGTTTTTATTAAATTAATTCTAGAATGTTCATCCTAATTATTCTCATGCTCTATTTCTAATATACTTACTTTAGATTCAGCATCCTGGATATTCTTAATTATATTTCCAAATATTTCTCTATTCCACTTACTAAGTTCTAATTTTAACCTACGTAATTTTATAGCTAGAACCTGCATGGGATTCCCATTTGCTGGCTCTTGCCATGATTTTCTTACTATTCCATCAAATTATTTATGCAAACCCCACATGTTTTGATATTTAAAAATTTTATTCTTTCCCTCTCTAACTTTAAATCTTAGAAGAAGGGGGCTGTGATCTAAGCATGTTCTACTCAAGTGTTTCACACTCACCCTCCAGGTAGTCCACCCATTTAATGTTTAAAGAATATGGTCAAGTCTAAACCAGATCGTTCCCCCATTTTTTTGGTTATTACACCATGAGAAGTTAGGGCCCAAGTACTTAGCTTCTATGAGGTTCATATTATTAATTACCTCAATAAATTGAGCTATAGCTGATGGGTCATGCTACTCTCCTCCTTTTTTTTCCTTAGCATTTCTACCTACGTAAAAGTCTCCTCTTATGATCCATGGTGTATTTTTATAAGCTATCTTTTTCATTTCACCCCAGAGATCTTTCCTTTTTTCTTTTGAGTTACTGGCATATACCACTGATATAATTGGATCAGTATTTTTCTTTAACTTAAAATTAATGATCTGATCTACCTATGACATAATTTTTATATCAATTTTCTTTTTCCATAACAGTCATATCTTAGTATTATTATTAGAGAATGTGTTTTATAGACATAATTTCTTTTTATATATATATAGAGAATCCTTAATAATGATAGGTTCCGCTATTATCACAATTCTAATATTATAAATTTTAATTAATTTTTTAATTCTATTTATTGACGGAGTATTTCTTACTCCTCTTATGTTCCAATATAGACTATTGTACATTAATATGTATAGCCTACGCTCTGGTTATGAATCTTGTTTCATAATACATATTTAAATATTTTTTCTAATTTCTTGAACTTTTGTTTACACTTGATTTGGCCTGCTCATTTTTACTTACTAATTTTAGTTTACTTATTTGAAAACTTATCAACTTTAATTCCTCTATTGCACTGTCTCTACTATTTGGGAACCCCTCCCATTCTTTTTGAGCCATCTTCTTTGAACCATCTTGTGCCAATGCCAAGTCTAAACTTTGCCTTTCTTTATGGATGACCATAATGGGCTAGCTTTTAGCCTCGATTCTTTCCTCCTATGGAGGTCATCTTCCTTCCCATTAAAATTTATTATTTGTTTTTAAAAATTAGTTTCTGTTGCTGTTTTTTGCCTCTATCTTCAACAAACACTTCCTCCCTGCCCTCTCTCCTTAGCCCCCACATCTAACCACTTTTTTATTTCTTATATCTTTCTCTTGCCTTCCTCTCAATACCCATCTTCCTCCCCTCCCCGCAACACTTCTACCCTACTGCCTTGTGCCCCTACTGCCTCTCCTCCCACCAACCTTTCCTTACCTCCCCCCAACCCTTCCTCCCTGCCCTCTCTCTTATTTCTAGTATATTTTTCCCCCAACTCTTTCCTTCCTCTCTCCTACTGCTTAAACCCTCCTTCCGCCCCTCCTCTGCCCTCACCACTTCTACCCTATCTCCCTACCTTCTTCTAACCCATTTCCCCCCTCTCCCTCAATTCTGATATGCCTATCCCTCTTCCCCCTCTCTTTACTATACATTCCGAAATTGAATGGTACACTTTTTTACAGTTTAAATAATATAGAGGTAAATTTTCTGCAATTATATCTTGCCAAAACCAACTTGAATGCTCATTACCTAACCACACTCATTCGGAATAGAAGCAGTAACATCCACATCCACACACACCCTTAACACGCTCGGCCTTGTCATATAGGCCATAGCTTCATCTATTATCCAAGGCTTACCGACAAACCGAGCGATATGGTATAATGTGTTCTTATAGAATAGATGAAATGGAAGATGAAGGAGAGAAAATGAAACCAAGGCTTGCGCGAATTCCTCCTTTGGATTGAATTTGGGCGTCCATTTGAACAGCCTCATTGGATAGCCCGAGATGTTCCATTTCCCACGTAGCCATAAATGGAGGAAGTCTTCTTCCTTTTTAAGTTGAATCATTATATGTTTTACAACATACCACACTATCCTTACCAAGTCCCAAAGCTTCAAAGCTTCGAAAAATGCATATATATCTTTAAATTCAGGGCTCCCATGAAAAAAAACTTGCGGAGAAGTGTAAGATTAAATGGTGCAGTAAGATTCTCGATATCCTCCGCTAAGAAGCAGATTATTGGCACCTCCTCTTTATTACAAAAAACCATGTAAACCGAAGAGAATGATTTTTTGTTAAATATCTTAGAGAGATTTTCTATAACTCAAGCTTGAGAGCTTCAACAACGGAGTTTCTCTCTCTACGAAATCCAATTCTTCTTTCTAGAATTAAGAGAGAATCAAATTATTTTCTTTTCTATTTTCTTATTATTCTTCGTATTCATATTATTCTTCATTTTCTTAATATTCTTAATATTCTTCATATTCTTCATATTCTTCTTATACTTTTTATTCTTCTTATTCCTCTTATTCCTCTTATTTCTCTGTATCATCTTATTTTTTATATTCTTCTTATACTTCTTATTCTTCTTATTCTTTTTATTCTTATTATTCTTCTTATTCTTCTTATTTTTATTATCCTTCTTATCTTTTTTATCCTAGTTATCCTTCTTATACATTTTATCCTTCTTATTCTTCTTATCATTTGTATCATTCTTATTATTTTTATTTTTATTATTCTTCTTATTCTTCTTATTACTTTTATTTCACTTTTTTTTTCTTATTCTTCTTATTCTTCTTATACTTCTTATTCTTTTTATATTACTTATTCTTCAAATTTTTCTTCTTCTTATTATTTTTTTTATTCTTCTTATTCTACATATTATTCATATTCTTTTTATTCTTCTTATTCTTATTTTTTTTCATTCTTATTATTCTTCTTATTCAAATTATTCTTCATATTCTTTTTTTTTATTCTTCATAGTGTACATATTTTTCTTATTCTTCTTATCCTTTATATTTTACTTATTTTTATTATTATTCTTATTCTTGTTATTCTTCTTTTTCTTCTTATTCTTCTAATTCTTCTTATTCTTCTTAGTCTTCTTATTGGTCTTATTCTACTTATTCTTTTTATTATTTATATTATTTATATTATTCTTATTCTTCTTATTCATCCTTTTGTTCTTATTCTTCTTATTCTCTTTATTCTCTTTATTATTATTATTATTATTATTATATTTTATTATCCTTCTTATCCTTTCTATCCTTGTTATCATTCTTATCATTTTTATCCTTGTTATCCTTCTCATCCATTTTATCCTTCTTATTTTTCTTGTGCTTCTTATCCTTTTTTTTATTCATATTCTTCATATTCCTCTTATTTTTCTTATTCTTCTCATTCTTCATATACTTCTTATTCTTCTTATACTTCTTATTCTTTTTATTATACTTATTCTTCTTATTTTTCTTCTTCTTATTATTCTTTTTATTCTTCTTACTCTACATATTATTCATATTCTTTTTATTCTTCTAATTCTTGTTATTTTTTTATTCTCATTATCCTTCTTATTCTAATTACTCTTCTTTTTCTTATTATTATTATTTTTTTTGTTATTCTTCATATTCTAAATATTTTTCTTATTTTTATTATCCTTCTTATTCTAATTATTATTATTATTATTATTATTCTTGTTATTCTTCATATTCATATTATTCTACTTATTCTTCTTATTCTTTTTTATTTCTTCTTTTTCTTATACTTCTTATTTTTTTTATTCTTCTTATTCTTCATATTATTCTCATTCTTCTAATTTTTCTTTTTCTCTTTAGTCATATTATTCTTCTTTTTCTTCTTATTTCATCTTATTTCCTATTATTCTTCTCACTCTTCTTATTATTAGTATTCTTCTTATTATTCTTATTCTTTTTATTCATCTTTTTCTTTTTTTTTTATTATTCTAATTATTTTTTTTCTTCTGATTTTTCTAAAACATCTTATTCTTTTTATCATTCTTATTCTTCTTATTATTTTTATCCTTCTTATTCTACTTATTCTTCATATTCTTCATATTCTTCTTATTCTTCATATTCTTCTTATTCTTCATATTCTTCTTATTCTTCTTATTCTTATTATTCTTCTTATTCTTCTTTTTCTTATTATTATTATTCTTATTCTTCTTATTTTTCGTATTCTTCTTATTCTTCTTATTCTTTTTATTCTTTTTATTCTTCTTATTCTTTTTTTTCTTCTTATTCTTATTATTCTACTTTTTCTTCTTTTTCTTCTTTTTTTTTTCTTTTTCTTTTTATTCTTTTTATTCTTCTTTTTTTTCTTATTCTTCTTATTCTTCTTTTTTCTTCTTTTTCTTCTTATTCTTCTTTTTCTTGTTATTCTTTTTTTTTCTTATTCTTCTTATTCTTCTTATTCTTCTTAGTCTTCTTAGTGGGCGTTCTTATTATTCTTATTCTTCTTTTCTTCTTTTTCTTCTTATTCTTTTTTTCTCTTATCTTCCTTTTCTTCCTTATTCTTCTATCTTCTTATTCTTTTTTTTACTTATTTTTCTTCCTTATTCTTCTTATTCTTCTGTGTCTTCTTTTCTTCTTATTCTTCTTATTCTTCGGAGTCTTCTTATTTGTTTTTTTCTTCGTATTCTTCTTTTTCTTCGTATTCTTCTTTTCTTGTATTATCGTATACTTCCTCTTCTTCTTTTTCTTACTTTTTCTTTTTTTTCTTTTTTATTCTTTTTCGCGTATCTTCTTATGCTGATTATTCTTCTTAGTCTTCTTTTTCTTATTCTCTTATTCTCTTATCTTCTTATTCTGTAGTCTTATTTTTCTCTTTTTTCTCCTTATCTCTTATTAATTATTCTTTTTCTCTTATTCTTCTTATTCTCTTATTTCTTCTTTTTCTTCTTATTCTTTTCATTCTTCTTATTCTTCTTATTCTTCTTATTCTTTTTATTCTTCTTTTTCTTCTTATTCTTCTTTTTCTTCTTTTTCGTCTTTTTCGTCTTTTTCTTCGTTTTCTTCTTTTTATTCTTTTTACTTCTTTTTATTATTTTTCTTCTTTTTCTTCTTTTTCTTCTTTTTCTTCTTTTTCTTCTTCTTCTTCTTTTTCTTTTTTTTTTCTTTTCTTTTTTTTTTCTTTTTTTTTTCTTTTTCTTTTTTTTTCTTTTTCTTTTTTTTCTTTTTTTTCTTCGTTTTCTTCTTTTTCTCATTATTCTTCTTATTCTTCTTATTCTTCTTTTTCTTCATTTTCTTTTTTTTCTTCTTTTTCTTCTTATTCTTCTTATTCTTCTTATTCTTCTTTTTATTCTTTTTATTCTTTTTATTCTTTTTATTTTTTTTATTCTTTTTATTCTTTTTCTTCTTTTTCTTTTTTTTTTTCCTTTTTTTCTTCATTTTCTTTTTTTTCTTCTTATTCTTATCATTCTTCTCATTCTTATCATTCTTCTTATTCTTTTTTTTCTTCTTATTTTTCTTTTTCTCCTTATTCTTCTTATTCTTCTTATATTCTTTTTCTTATTTTTCTTATTTTTCTTCTTTTTCTTATTTTCTTCTTTTTCTTCTTTTTCTTCTTTTTCTTCTTTTTCTTCTTTTTCTTCTTTTTGTTTTTATTCTTCTTTTTCTTCTTATTCTTCTTTTTCTTCCTATTCTTCTTTTTCTTCCTATTCTTCTTTTACTTCTTATTTTTAATTTTCTTCTTATTCTTCTTATTCTTTTTTTTCTTTTTTTTCTTCTTTTTCTTTTTTTTCTTCTTTTTCTTCTTTTTCTTCTTTTTCTTCTTTTTTTCTTTTTTCTTCTTTTTCTTCTCTCTTCTTTTTCTTCTTATTCTTCTTATTCTTCTTTTTCTTATTCTTCTTTTTATTCTTATTCTTCTTTTTATTCTTATTCTTCTTTTTCTTCTTATTCTTCTTTTTCTTGTTATTCTTTTTTTTCTTCATATTCTTCATATTCTTCTTATTCTTCTTATTCTTCTTTTTCTTATTTTTCTTCTTATTCTTCTTTTACTTCTTTTTATTCTTATTATTCTTATTTTTCTTATTCTTTATTTTCTTCTTATTCTTGTTTTCCTTTTTTTTCTTCTTTTTTTTTTTTTTTTTCTTTTTCTTTTTATTCTAATTTTTCTTCTTATTCTTCTTTTTCTTCGTATTCTTCTTTTTCTTCGTATTCTTCCTTTTCTTTCTATTATTCGTATACTTCTTTTTCTTCTTTTTCTTCTTTTTCTTCTTTTTCTTCTTTTTCTTCTTTTTCTTCTTTTTCTTCTTTTTCTTCTTTTTCTTCTTTTTCTTCTTTTTCTTCTTTTTCGTCTTTTTCGTCTTTTTCGTCTTTTTCGTCTTTTTCTTCTTATTCTTCTTATTCTTCTTATTATTCTTATTCTTCTTATTCTTCTTATTCTTCTTTTTCTTCTTTTTCTTCTTATTCTTCTTTTTCTTCTTTTTCTTCTTTTTCTTCTTTTTCTTCTTTTCTTCTTTTTCTTCTTTTTCTTCTTTTTCTTATTCTTCTTATTCTTCTTATTCTTCTTATTCTTCTTATTCTTCGTTTTCTTCTTATTCTTCTTTTTCTTATTATTCTTATTATTCTTATTATTCTTCTTATTCTTCTTATTCTTTTTATTCTTCTTATTCTTCTTTTTCTTCTTTTTCTTATTTTTCTTATTTTTCTTTTTATTCTTCTTTTTCCTCATATTCTTTTTTTTTTCTTCTTATTCTTCTTATTCTTCTTATTCTTCTTATTCTTCTTTCTTCTTTTTCTTCTTTTTCTTCTTATTCTTCTTATTCTTCTTTTCTTCTTTTTCTTCTTTTTCTTCTTTTTCTTCTTTTTTATTCTTTTTCTTCTTTTTCTTCTTATTCTTCTTTTTCTTTTTTTTTCTTCTTTTTCTTCTTTTCCTTCTTTTTCTTCTTTTCCTTCTTATCCTTCTTTTCCTTCTTATCCTTCTTATCCTTCTTATCCTTCTTATCCTTCTTACCTTCTTATCCTATTTATTCTTCATATCCTTCTTATTTTTTTTTATTCTTATTATTCTTCTTATTCGTCTTATTCTTCTTATTCGTCTTATTCGTCTCATTCTTCTGATTCTTCTCTTTCTTCTATTTCTTCTCTTTCTTCTCTTTCTTCTTTTTATTTCTTTTTCTTCTTATTTTTCTTAATATTTTCATTCTTCTTATTCTTTCTATTCTTTTTATTCTACTATTTCTTTTAATTCTTCTAATTCTTCTAACTACAAGAAAAATCCCATATAGCTAAGAACAATACCCTAGCTAAATGGGTGTTTTCCTTCGCTAAACGAGATATAATGACCGATTACCGACGGGTCAGTTCCCTATCTAAAGTGCTCCTTACTAAAATTTAGCGAGGCAAAGTGTCCCTAGCTAAAAGTTTAGCGACGGAAATATCTCTTGCTAAAAAAGATAAATTCCCTAGCTAAATTAGCAAGCTAAATGAGATTTTCTGTTGCTAAACAAAAATAATGACGTAAGATTCCAAGTTAAAGTGTTGATTGCTAAATTTTAGCTACGGAAATTGTCCCTTCCTAAATAAATTTAGCGACAGAAAATTCCGTAGCTGAAATAAAGATTTCCTTTGCTAATTTAGCTAGGAAAAATTCCCTAGCTAATTTAGCAATTGATTTTTCCCTAGCTATTTTAATTTCAAAACTATTTTCAGAATTTAATTTATTTTAAAATTTTTTAATTAAATAATTTAATATTTTTATATCAAATTGTATAAAAAATGAAACTATAAATAATTTATAATAAACAAAAAATAAAATCATTTAATAACTTATTCTAATTGAATATTTTACATATTTGAACCAAAAAAAACAAAATTTTATTACAAATCTGTCCTTTTGCTCCTTTTATTCATAATTGAATATTTTATTTTACATATTTTAAATATTTTACATATTTTAATTTAAATTTTACATATTTTACATATTTTACATATTTTACATATTTACATATTTATTACAAAATTTTATTACAAAATTGAATATTCTAATTTAAATTTTACATATCTTACATATTTAAATTGAATATCTTTACTTTATTACAAAATTGAATATTCTAATTTAAATTTTACATATTTTACATAATTGAATATTTTATTACAAAATTTTATTACAAAATTTTACATATTTTATTCATCAATGTATCTACCGACAGTGCATAAAGTATAATATATTCATTCAATGACATTTTTTCTCCTTTTGCTCCTCGGATCACTAATTTTCTACTATGAAAAGCTGTCCAAGTCACAGCACGTAATGTCTAGTGAAAAAATCTCATCACTTATACAAGTATTGTATGAGGAATAATGTGGTATCATATCTGTAAAAAATTTAAAGCACTTAGTCAAATTAAATTAAAAATATTATGTTTTATAATATATATTTATGCAGTATATATGTAAAGATATACCAGCATTTCACTCGTACATATATTACTCCAGTATATGTACATAAAAACTATAGTATCATGTGTACAGATATACTGAGTACAAATATACTCCGTATATATGTACATAAAATACTGCAGTGTTATATGTATGTATATATTTACTTTATTCGTACGTATATATCGCATTTGTTGCTGTTGCTGCTGCTATCACTGACGCTGCCGCTGCTGCTACTGCTGCCAATGCCACTGCTGTAGCTGCCGCCACTGTAGCCACTGCTACAACTGTCACCACTGCCGCCGTTGCTGCCGCTTCCGCCGCTGCTACCACCGCTGCCATCTACTACCGCTGTTGCCGCAGCTGCCCCTACCGCTGTTGCCGCCTCTTCCACTACTACCACTACTTCCGTTGCTGCCGCTGCTACTGTCACTCCTACCACGCTGCCACTACCGCCGCTGCCGCTATCACCGCTGCTGGCGCCACCGATGCCGTCACTACCACTACTGTCGCCGCTGCCGCTACTACTGCTACTGATAATAGGCTTTTACATACCTATAATAGGCTAAAACTCTACCCATAAAATTCAGATACACACAAACATATTCATAGATATATAAAAAACAGTTATTATATACATTAACAAACACAAATTAAAGCTGATTGTCATTCAGCTTCAACAAAAATATAATTAAATAATTTAATATTTTTATATTAAATTGAATAAAAATAGAAACTATAAATGAAAATTTTATATTAAACAAAAAAAAATTCATTTAATTAATTTTTCTAATACAATATTTTAAATAACTAAAACAAAAATAATAAAAAAATTATATTACATCTTATTAATCAATGTATCTACCGACTGTGCATAAATATAATCTATCTATGCATTGACGTTGCTTTCTCTCCCTCTATTCCTCTGATCACCAACTTTTTGCTGCGAAAAAGCTATCCGAGTCACGGTGCTTCATGTTTGTTGAAAAATCCTTTCGCTTATACAAGATTTGTATGGGAAACAATGCGGTACAATATCTGTAAGAAATTTAAACCACCCAATCAAATCAAAATAATTTTAAAAAACTATGTTTTGATAAATACATATTACTGCAATAAATATGTACATATATATCAGCATTTCATTAGTACATATTTTATTGGAGTATATGTACATATAAACTGTAGTATTATGCATACATATATACTGAGTACATATATACTTAGTATATATGTACATAAAATACTACAGTATTATATGTAGGTATATACTGATTATATACGTATGTATATATTACATTTGTAGCCATTGTCGCTGCTCCCATTGTCGATGCCGCTGCCATTGCAGTGCCGGCAGTGGTAGTGGCAGCGGCACCGGCACTGGCACCGACAGCATCACCGGCACTGGCACCGGCATCAATGGTAGTGGCACAGGTAGCAGCGGCACAGGCAGCAGCGACAGCGGCACAGGCAACGGTGGCAGCGGCACCGACAGTGGGAGCGGCATCGGCAGTGGCACCGTCACTAGCACCGGCACCGGCACCAGCACTGGCACCGGCACCGGCACCGGTAGCAGCATTGGCACCAGCACCGGCAGCTGCACTAGCAGCAGCAGCGGCACCTGCAGTGGTAGCAATAGTGACAGTAGCACCGATAGTAGCTGCCACATATATATATACTGTGTACGTATGGTATATGCTCCCAAACAATATAGCATAAAAAAAGCATATAAATTATATTAAATCACAACAATATGCATTGATAAAAAATCATAAATTCATAAAACAAAATGACTTAATATAATATCTACAATGTTGTAACTATTAGTATCACAAAATTTCAAATATATTCCACTTTCTCTCTTATTTAATGAAATACAAATTCAGAAATCTCATTAGAAACCTTCCATATAAAAGATAAAACTCAACAAGAAATTCATATTCATTTATATCATATGTATTAAAATTTCAAGAACAAAGATAATCAAATAAAATATGTTTAAAAATATAGTATATAAATAAATTATGGTTTTCAAGGTTCAAATAACAGACTCACTTACAAGTAATCCTTGAGAAATCATATATTAATTAATTTTATCATTTTTTTCTTATTTTCTAAAATTATTCATCATTTTCATTACACATCTATAAAAATCAAAAAATCAAAAATAAAAAAGAACAAACATATTAATACATACATACATATACATACATACATACATATATATATATATATATATATATATATATATATAATATGTTTATACATACAAACATATATACAATATATACATATTAACATATACATATTAATACATGTATACAAGATATACATTTACACATTTTAACATATATATTGTATATGCTTTTGTTTTCAAAAATAGTATATTCAAAAAAATATATTTGACTTTTGTTAAATATTAAAATATATTTACCTAATTTAACAGGTAAATATATTTTTAAAATTATCTTTTAATCACAAGCTTAGGCAACATGAGAAAAAAATTATATATTCATCTATATTTTTAAGAGCACCAAAATATAGATATTTTTTTATTTTGGGCATTGATCTTAATTATTTTCATATTACAACTCTTTTACATAGTTTTCTTTATTTTTTTCTATATTATTATTTTACTAATAAATTGTCTACCTAATCAAAATAAGTAAATATATTTCTCAAATTTTTTAATCACAAATTCAGTCAACTGTCAACATTAAAAAATAATAGTACATTATATTTTCAAGAATCTAAACAATTCCAATTGTTTAGTAAATCATCTAATCATGTTAACAAGTTGTAATCAAATTTACACTTATAGCTACTAGAAAATAACTTTTGTTAATGTAAACTTAATATTAAAGACATTTACAACATTCTATAGCACCAAATCAACATAATATAATACAAAAGCCTAACACAAATTTTACAATTCCAATTCCAATATTTTTTATTTGTGATATTATAAAATGCTCATAATTAATTTGCAAATTTTCTAGATGAAATTAACATTAAAAATAAATCAAAAATACAAATTTCATTTGCATCATTATATAGATTAATAATAATCTAAAATACCTTAAAACATATTTTATTCTTTCATTTTTATATTTGTTTTTAAATATAAATAAAAATTCTATAATTGTAGGAATAAAAATAACAGCTGAGTGCATAAATATAATAAAATATTTATTTTAGATACATCACACAAAAGTAATTATCATTTCATATTTTTTATCAATTCATTTATCCGACATAATTAAATATTTATTTCTCACTCAATCAAATAATTTTACATCAATTTTTTAATAAATACAATTTTTTTAGAATATTATTTTTTACCTCATGAAAACTTGGATAAATAATCAAATTAAATTAAAAAATAATAATATATTCATCTATTAATTAATATATATGATGTTTTACTAAATTTTCAACTATTATTCAATATAATTGAATTGATCAATTTTAAAGAAACCCTTTTAGATTTGAAGTAAAGAATAAGTACTATTATTATTATTATTATTATTATGTTCTTCATTAATTACTAATTTCACTAGATATGCATGTAACACTCATCTTATTATAATTTTCAATAGCATATTTATTTTACTAAGATTCAATGAAATTTTCATGTATAATATCCATTTCGTAGAGTATTTTTTTTTATTTTTAATTTTTTTTTAAAACCACGTATACAAACATTTATTCTTTTACATTTTAAATGTCATGACATTTTTAAATTATCACAAAATTATTTATCATCATATTTCTATATTAGTAGTTTTATTAGAAAAAATACACAAAATCAAATCATCATTGATTAAGGATACAAATATATTTCTATGTATGATCCTTCATTTTATTTAATTTATATTTTACTTGATTTACATCCTCAATATATTTAGTAAGAGTATATATAAGTAAGTATAGGTTCATATTATAAATTTTTTTTTTTTAAAAAATTTCTATAACTCAATCTAAATTATTAATTATTATTTTATTAATTTTATTATTAATGTATTCATATATCACAAATTAGTAACCAATACTTGAATCCAACAAAAAATATATTTAATTTCAATAATACCTAACATCCACTTAGAATTTTTAGGACACCTTATTTACATAGAATATAAAATTCTCATAATCTTCTAAATATTTTAATATATTTTCATAAATTATATATATATTATAATAAGGAGAAAACTAGTTAAGTCAATCTTCATTATTAAATTGATTATATGACACATATATAATGTGAAAAATCTCATCTAAAAAATTATTTTTAATGATTCTCACGAACATGCTTATAATAACACCATTATTTGATATATTATTAATATTATACTATATATTTTATTTTATATTTCATATTTCCTAAAGACATTCAACAAACACAATTTTATGACAACATGATAAAAATAAAAAATCTCATGAAATCCTAAATTTTTTGGAATAATTATATAAATGGATAATTATGACATGACATTCTTACCTAAGAAACTATTCCTATTAATTATTTAATTTGTTATGTCACAGATATATAAAATATATAATATTTTATCTAAGAAATCATATATAATAAATCTTATGAACATATTTATACCAATACTATTATTTGATACATTATTTAATAATATGTTAAATATTTTATTTTGCATCTTTTATTTTCTAAAAACACTCAACAAACACTCAAATATGGCAATATCATCATAAAAATAAAAAATCTCATAAAATCCTAATATTTTTTGGGATAATTATGAAAAGAAGTCCTAAAACAAAAAAAATAATATTTTAAACCCCTTATTATGTTAATTTAATATTTAGGGACTCATCAAAAATATTTATGATTTAGGTCTATTTTTGAGCAACCAAATTCCCACCCACATAATTAAATTACCCCTTGCATTATTTAAAAAATTCAATAAAATGTAATGCATGAATTTATGCTTAAACTCGTTTTTATGCATAAAGCAATTTATCGATAAGCTCAATTATGCATTTATGCATAAACATGCATAAAAATGAGTTTATGAATGTTGAGCTTATGCATTTATGCATAGCCAAGTTTATGCAAAGTTAAGTACGCATAAAAACTCATATATACCTAAACAAGTTAATGTGCATAACAAGTTTATGCATAAAAATGAGTTTTTGCATGACACCGTATGCATTTATGCGTTAACTCATTTATATTCATGTTTATGCATAAACACAAACTCATTTATGCATAAACTCAATTATGCATGAAATCAAGTTTATACATAGTTTGGATTGCACAAGTCATTATTGCATAAAATCAAGTTTATGCATTGTTTGGCATGCATAAAAACTCATTTATGAGTAAACAAGTTTTTGCATTTATGTATTATAAATTTTTATGCATAAAAACTCATGCACATAAAAAATTCATTTACGACCATGGCTCATTTGGGCATAAAAACTCATTTATGTGCTTATGTGCATAACAAATTTTTATGTGCATAATGAATTTATGTGCATAATAAATTTTTATGCATATCAAACTATGCATAAACAAGTTGTTTTTGCATTCTGAAATATTCATAAATTGAGTTTTATGCAAAAAGCTCGTTATGCAAAAAAAAAAACAAGTTCGTGCATATCTTGGAATGCAGAAAAACAAGTTCATGCATAGCTGGTATGAATAAAAAGATGTTTATGCATACCATGGTATGCAGTAAAACAAGTTTATGCATAGATGGTATGCATAAAAATATATTTATGCATAGCTGGTATGCATAAAAAATGTTTATGCATGAAATTTATGTATTATATCTTTTTTTTTTTTGATTTTTTTTAATAATGCAAAAGTAATTAAGGGTTTGAAAATATGAGTGACCCAAATTATAAACATTTTTGATGATGTATGTGAATACATTATCTTCATAGACTACTCCACTTTACACTCTTAAGATTATTAATTATTATTTGTTTCACCATTTTAAAAATCTAATAAAAAAATACACATTTGCAATATACTTAATAATGCTTTTTCTTACAACTTAATAATGATAAATGAAATGGATCATATATATTTATGCATTGTTTGTATTATCTTATGAGATTATCTAATACCATCAGTATTCTGACAAGTAGATATTTTTTTATAATATACATTTTCTTATCAACATTTTTTAAATTTTTATTTTTAATTATCTTAAAATAAATTCATACTACAAATATTCATCTATTATTATATTTTTTATATGCAAAAGCAGAGGTAGACTTATATGACTAATATATAACTCAATCTCAGACTTTTCAATCAGATGTATTCTATATTTAAGTTTATATTATTTTCATATTACCTATTTTTTATTTTTTTAGTTTATAAAATTTTTAGTTTATTTTTTATTTACTCTATACTAGAAAAAAAACTAACTCAAATATAACCACACACACACACACACACACACACACACACACACACACACACACACATATTCAATCAATATACCCAACAAGTCCACAAAAACCAACTAAAATATTCATCCATCAACATTGAGTACTCATAGTCATAATCAATAAATATAGTTTCAGTTCTAACATGATGTATTATTTATATGATATAAAAAAAATAAATAAAGAATAGTTACTGCTCACTATTATAAAATAATTGTAATATTTTAAAAGAAAAATAAAATTATAATTTTAATATGAAAAATTATAAATGTTTAATATTAAAAGATAATTTCTTTATTTTTTTTTTCATTTTAAAACAAATCAAACAATCATTAGATTTTATTTATGTTTATAACCTTTGGAAGAAATAAAACACCTTACAAATTAAAGATACATATTTTTATTAGCCTTTGCGACAGTGACATTAACTTGTCACTCTTATTGTCAGAACTCAGAACTCTCAAAGTAGCCATTGTTGCGAATAATAGCAACAAATTCAAAAAAGGAGTACTTGCATTCTTCACCCCATTAATAAATAACATTATTAAAAAATACATCTATGGACCATGACATTCAGTTCCATGCCTTGGACCAAACTCAAGTCACCTAGCTTAGTTCAAAATGGGATACATGTCTTGTGTATCGGGTAAAATCTCTTCCAAATGACTATCTAAAAGATAATCTAGCAAGCGTCTAATTATTTAGACAGAATAAATTATGATGAAAATGCAGCCTATCCAAGGTATGATTGGACCACTCATTGATGATAAAAGAAAAAGTTCAGAATATGTTATTTGAAATCGAATTTATTGATGATAAAACACAAAAGAATTTCAGCAGATTAAAAAGATTCACAAAAAATTGAACCTGAATAGAAGTAAGTATTGCAGCAACATCATATATGGGACTCCATTGATTCTGTAAAATATCCAAGCATATACTTCCATCTGCATAAACTAATGAAATCCACGAGAAAAGAAGCATTTTTTTCATTTAGATGCTATCAAGTACAACAATCTTCTACTTTGTACCCAAACAGCACAAATCCAATAATCACTAGGATATATAGGTGACTAACAGACCATGCCAGGCCAGCTTAGTATACTGACACACAAGCCAATGCCAAGTAGGCAAAAAGGTTATTTTGGGCATGCAGCACATGCTCCACGACATCTTAGTATGCAAGCTATAGCTTGCAGAGTGTGCATGTGCTATCATGTATCATTGTTCATAAGTGAAACAAGAAAAAAGAAAGATTACTTTGAAATACCAAATACCAGGTATTCCGTGAAACAAAGAAAACACCATGAATATAAAATTTAAAATTACATTGTGCAAGAAACAATGAATGGAATAACATACTATTTGGGTGAAACATCACAAGTTAGCAACTTTCAATGGTAGACATCAAGTCTGCCTTAGTCATAGTATCAGAGTCAAGCTGTGGTGCTCTCATTAAGAACTCAACTTGAGGAGAGTAGTTATGGAAGCCAACAACTCTCATTATACACCCAATTAATATCGATATAGTCCTCTGTAGGTAGTCACGACCAACTCATACATCTTCCCCACCTCGATGCCAGAGAAATCCACATTTGTTTCTTCCCTAATGGTCACACCATGAATCTCATTAACAGGATCATATGGATGAAACTCAAAGTAAGCTATAGTGGGAAGCATGATGAACCGAGTTGTGTCTGGTGGTTGTGTAGGATCAAGGTTGACTGCAACACAACATTCTGAAGCAAGGTAACTACACTTAACAATGGAGTCTCTCCTATGTATTGCTTGAGTTTTGGATAATACTGCTTCATGCTTCATGTGGTGACACACTTGACGTATTGAATATTAGGTCTCAAATGAAAGAATATATCACAATACTAGTAATACATAAAAATATATAAAATATATTTTGTTGCATTAGAAAAAAATTTTATAAAATTCTCTCTAGCAATTATCATATTAGAAAAATTAATCTTTTCTTTACTTCTTTATTGTATATATTTCTCATACTTAAGAAAAATATATGAGCTATCTCAATTAGATGTTTTTTTCTACCTTTTTTTGTAAACTCATAGTATGGAAGTGCGTCAACATAATAAGTTTAGTATACAATATTGTTATCTGTACAATAAGTATTAAATTCATCTTATAAATATTCTATGATCCTTACTCACACTAATATGATGAGCAAAATAAGAAATTCTAATATTTTTTCTAATTGATATGTCTCACACTCTAATATATTAACTCTCTTACAAATAAAATATAATATTTTCAGTTTGGCCAATAATTAATTATCAAGTCAAATATATAAAAGTAATAGATGACCATATTAAAAATATATAATACTCAAACATTTAATGAGATATTTACTTTGAAATATTTTAATCCTACAAATAATTATCAATAAAAAATATCATAATTATAATTTATGAAATGAGAACTCAATACAAAAAATAATTGAATAATTAAGAATAAATAAATTATTACCATAATAAGTAATTTTTTAGTACATGCTATTGGATCCTATAATACTCAATGAACAAAAAAATAATATTAATAAAAAATAATAAAAACTCATAAGATAATTATTAACTCCAAAATCAATAATCCATGAGTCTCTAATGAAAGAATGTATCACAACACAAGTAATACCTAAAAAATATAAAATATGTATTGTTACCTTAGAGAAAAATTTTGTATAATTCTTTCTAATAAGTATCATAAGAGATAATCTCTATGAATATCCCTAGATAACTTTGATTTTTATTGCATATCTCTTAATATTATGTAATTATTATAGTATTTTCCTAAAAATAACTATTAGTACTTTTTCATTTCCTTTCTTACTACAATATGTAACGATAAAAAAATTCTTTTATATCAACATATGGATATCATACCATTACTATCTCAATTAATAGCCACAATAAGTTGGTATCATACAAATAATTTTGACACTTACAATTGGTTTATTTCATTCAAAATGTCATACTAAAATTCAACTTTTCTTTACTCCCTTCTTGCATGTTTATTGTATATGCCTACTAGCCATGGTATGCGATGTGCATAAAATTTTCTATGCATAGTAAGAGAAAAAATGGAATGACTAATTCTTTCTTTTCTTCTAGAATCACTATACATTGCATGCAATGACCGTGCAACAAAGGTACTAAAATAAGATGGTGGCACACTTTTCTTGTGTTTAAAGTTTTGTTTTAAGCATATCTTTTTCTTGACAAATGATATTATATTAGCTTGAATTCACATGAACTATGTGAATTAAAAATATGAAAAATCTCACTTTCAATACAATAAAAATATACATATAGAAGATACCCTTATATGCTAAGCAAGATAAATTTAAATAATGTATATATTGGATACTCTTATCCATAAATAAAAAATAAGGAAAATAAAATAAAATAAAAAATTATAAAAAAATTGAAATTATAACATAGTTATTTTTCTATGAGAGTTTTGGTGGTTTAATGACTTGATTTTGATGACACTAACCTCACTAATGAAAATAATAACAAAAAAAATATGAATAGATTTAACAACACTTAATTCTTATACATGACATTAAGTATCTATATAAAAAAGAATTATTTGAAAACTTCCGAAATTTAAAAAAAACATTAAGGTTTCAAAAGAGCAAAAGCCTCACAAGAAATTTATGAAAATCAAGCCACAGATGGAGTCTATAAAAATAATGAGTTCCATATAAATTTATGAAAACCAAGAGATATTAGATAACATTTTCAAAAAAATCACATTTAGCAGCTTTTCTCGTCTAGTATTTTTTTCTTGCTTAATAGCGAACACATTTCTTTTGTTCAAAGTTTTTACAATTAAGTTTCAAGTATCTTAACTATATGCATTGACATGAAATAGTAAAAAAAGATATTCATTTTCAACATGGAACACTAACTCTGAAAGTAAACAAAAACTATAGAAAACTGGAAGATCTATCTCCTTATAGATTTCAAAGTAAGAAAATCCAACCCCTTTCATGCCGAAGTGTAAGTAAGAGGCCCTAACAATCTTAGCTGCAGTTGGAAAAAAAAAACAATAGAACTTTCCAGAGACCCCTTGGATCAAATAGCTACTCTATATAATCTATTTCATCCTTCTACAAAAGTAAGTAAAGAAGCTTAGTTAAAAATAATGATTCATGGAAGATGCATTATAAGTTTTGTTTTGTCTTTCACAATTAAGGCAATACAATGACTCAGAGAAGATGCATTAAAATAAGATGTACCTCACAGAATTGGGTACAATGAACAAAACTTAGTTATAAAATTAGCAAGGCAACTTCCCTTCGTTTAGTAAAAATAAACTAACTTTAAATTGTTCATGTATTTCAATTACTAAAATAGCTAAGGAAATCAAAAAAATATTATGAAAAAACAACCAATGGCCCTACAATAAATAAAATCCTAGTAGTGCGAAAAGATTGGATTAAAATTAAAGGAAAAATTGAAAACTTAGTTTGACTACATGGAACTAATCGTTGATTACGAGATGGGCATCTGACCTTCAATTCATAGAAGTATTGAGTGTGGAGATCAAAAAACCTTCGCCATGTTCGAGCGCAATTGAACTAGAGACACCTTCGCCAAGTTCGAGAGCAACTAAACCAGAGACACATTCGCCATGTTCAAGTGTAGTTGAACCAAATATACCTTCGCCATGTTCGAACGTAATTTAACCAAAAATGTCTTTGCCTTGTTCAAGCATAGTTGAACAATAAACACCTTCACCTTCTTCGACCAAAATTGAACCAAATACACCTTTGCCTTCTTCGACCTTCATTGAACCAAAAACAATTTCACCTTCTTTGACTAGACCACAATTGAACCAAATACACCTTCACCTTGTTCTATTATAGAAATAATATTAATATTTATAAATTGTTTATTTTAGCTTTTTATTAGTAGTAATTTTTATTTATGTTTATTTATTAATTAAAATATTTGAAAAATTATTATAATTATATAATAAATTATATAATGTTTTTTATTACAAATATTTAAATATCATAATTAAAATTTTCGGAAAAATATTTTGCATAATTTTTTAATTAATTTATAATCAAAAAAATATTTATTTTAGTCTTATTTAATGAAAATTTTTATTCGCATTTATTTAATTATGAAATTTTTTATTTATAATATCATATTTTTATAATTATATGAGGAGATTGTGTCTTTCAAGGATCACTCATATATAGACCATGACATGCCTTTAATATAAAAAATTAAATAAAATAGTAAAATAAATAATGCTAAAAAAATAAATTATTAAAAATTAGCAACAGAATTATCACTAGCCCAAATAGCTAAGGAAAAATCCCTAGCTAAATGCATATATTTTGAGAAAATAAACATTAAAAGAATAATCGCTTCCAATTATATATAAAATATTTCACTGCTAATTATCACTAATTCATTGCTTAATTCCCTACTTTTTTTGAGAGGAATTTACGAATATATTCTGTCGCTAATCCATAGCTAATCCGTTGCTAAATTCCCCACTTTTTTCTGATGCGGAATTTACGAAATTTTTCGGTCGCTAATCCATTGCAAATTTTTATTATAATGTAAAAACATAAATCCATTGCTATTCCCTAGCTAATCCCTCGCAACTTAGCTAAGGATTGATCCCTAGCTAAAATTCCCTTGCTAAATCAACATTTTTTCTAGTGTCTTATTGTTCTTATTCTTCTTATTCTTCATATTCTTCATATTCTTCTTATTCTTCATGTTCTTCTCATTCTTCTTATTCTTCTTATTTTTATTACTCTTATTATTTTTCTTATTCTTCTTATTCTTCATATACTTATTATTCTTCTTCTTATTCTTATTCTTCTTCTTCTATTCTTATTTCTCTTCTTTTTCTTCTTTTTCTTCTTTTCTTCTTTTTCTTCTTTTCTTCTTTTTTTTTCTTATTCTTCTTATTCTTCTAATTCTTATTATTCTCCCTAGTCTTCTTATTCTTCTTATTCTTCTTATTCTTCTTATTCTTTTTAATCTTCATATTCTTCTCATACTTTTAATTCTTTTTATTCTTCTTATTCTTCTTATTCTCTTTATTCTTTTATTCTTCTTATTCTTATTATTCTTCTTATTTTTATTTTTATTATTATTATTATTATTCTTCTTATTCTTCTTATTCTTCTTATTCTCTTATTCTCTTATTCTTCTTATTCTTCTTATTCTCTTATTCTTCTTATTCTCTTATTCTTCTTATTCTTCTTATTCTCTTATTCTTCTTATTCTTCTTATTCTTCTTATTCTTCTTATTCTTCTTATTCTCCTTATTATTTTATTCTCTTATTCTTCTTATTCTTTTATTCTTCTTATTCTCTTATTCTTCTTATTCTTCTGATTCTTCTTATTCTTCTTATTCTTCTTATTCTTCTTATTCTTCTTATTCTTCTTATTTTTCTTTTTCTTTTTATTTTTCATATTTTTCTTAGTCTTCTTATTCTTTTTTTTCCACATATTCTCCTTATAATTTTTATTCTTCTTCTTATTCTTATTTTTATTAGTTTTCTTATTCTTCTTATTCTACTTATTATTTATATTCTTTTTATTCTTCTTATTCTTCTTATTTTTAATTTTTTTTTATTTTTTGTTATTATTCTTATTTACTTTATTCTTCTTATTATTCAAATACATATTTTTTTTCTTATCCTTCATATTCTTCTTAATATTCTTATTCTTATACTATTTTTTTTATTCTTCTTTTTATTGTTATTCTTCTTATACTACTTTTTTTTCTTATTCTTCTTATTCTACTTATTTTTTTATTACTTCCTATTCTTATCAGTCATCATATTCTTTAATTTTTTTCTTTTTCTTCTTATTCTTTCTTATTCTTCTTATTCTTCTTATTTTTCTTAATTTTCTGATTCTTCTTATTCTTATTATTCTTCTTATTTTTCTTATTTTTCTTATTCTTCTTATTCTTATTATTCTTCTTTATCTTCTTATTCTTCTTATTTTTTTTATTCTTCTTTTTTTAATAAACTTTGTTTTATTAATCTAACCCTTTTTTTGCTGAGGAATACCTTTGTTACAACTATAATACTACTACCCATTACCCTTTTTACCCCATCCTAGAACAATCTTGAATACTAACACAATATACCTTATTTCTACTAAGCATTAAAGAAACCATATTCTACTTGCCCACCATTCTGCCTTAATAGGTTTCTTGTAAACTTGTAGTACTTCAACTTATATAATCCATTCCTCTCCTCTTCTGGATCTAAATGTCTACTTTTTTCTGTTCTTTTTTTTCGAGTTCCATGGTTTGTGCATTCATATCCTTAGATTCTGTCCAACCTTCTTTGTCTTCTCAAAGTATATGTTGATTCTCTTCCTTATATGTTGTGTCCACTTTCACCCTTGTCTTTCTCCATCTCATTCTTTTATTTTGTATAACCCCTCCATGATTATATATTTTCAATTATTTCGGCCCTTTTGTAAGTCTTTTCCATTTGATTTTTCTTTTTCTTGCAATCATAAAACACAACAACCACATAATATATTTGTCTTCCATTTTTCTATTTTCATATCTTGTTTGATTAAATTTCTGATGCTTTGAATAATCCTTTTTCATTTTCTTGCAATGTAAAATAAAAACCAACAAACTTTGTGCAGCCTCAGCCTTTTGCTTTTTAATCTTTGCAGCTCTTATTAAAATTTATAGCTATGTAAAAAGGAGGGTTTCCTTCTTTCTTCACTTTTCATTTCCATGTGGCCAATTCTGGATATACTCTCCCTACCCTTTTTCTATCTTTTGTTCTAGGACTCTACTTCTTTGCTGCCCATAAATCTCCCTCTACTCTTTCTACTTTGCTGAGTTGAATCCTTTCGTCTATTATTATTTTCGATCTTCTGCTTCTTTCATTTGCAAAATAAAGAACACACAAAATTCACCATCTCACCCTCCATTATTTATCAATCACCTCTACCCTTATCCCCTAATACACCACTATCCCTAACAATTATAGTCAACTAGACAAAACAATCATTCTGTCTAATAAAAACACTCCCTCCACTTTCTCCTGTATTCTTTAAACTTCACCCTCAGTTTGCATCCTTTAACAATCTTGTATCTACACAACAGCAAATGAAGTAGAACCATTTTGCTTTTGCATACCTTTGTTTTTACATCTATAAAATTTCCTTAGAAGCTCCAGCTTCTAGCTGAAACATGGCTTTCACTAGAGGGGGCAACCGAGCTGGGCCGGGCCGGCCCATTTTTTTGGGCCGACATGATTTTAAAAAGCCGGGCTCGGCACGGCCCATAGGCATAGCAGGCCGTGCCGAGCCGGGCCCGCCGGGCCGGCCTAGACGTACGGGCCAAACCAGACCATACGGGCCAGTAAAAATTTTTTTTTAATTTTTTTTATTTATATAAATTATTAAATTATATATACAATTTTAGATAATGTATAATATTATACATTTATAATATGAAAAATGTTAAAATTTATTATAATAACAAAGTTTAAATTTTTTTTTATAATGTAATATAAAATTAGTTTAAACTTTATTTGAATTATATAATATAGTTATAAATTTTTAAATGGAAAATTAAAACAAATAAAAAAATAAATTAATACATTTTATTAAAAAAAATAAAAATTAAAAAAAACATAAGCAGCTCAAATGAAAAATGACTAATCAGCCATTTGATACCGAATGTCTGAACCAAACAAATTACAGTTTCAACATAATATATAAATAAAGCGTACAATCAATAAAAAACAAAACATCGAAATCAAAAAACAATAGATCATCATAAATCGTCAATCGGCATATCATGAGCATCATCAGCCGCAACATCAAGATCAGTATCATATGGATCATCATCATCAGCAATCAACTCCTCCGCTATCGTAGTGAATGCGACTGCAGTCTCTATCCCAGTCCCAGTTCCAGCACGATCATAGATGTTAAACCTCGAATCCTTTCAATCCTTCAAATAAGCCAATGCCTCAACAATATATGGACGTAATCTCGATCTCCTATCCAAAATCACGTTCACTGCAACAGAAAAAGCAGACTCCGATGCTACGCTCGACACCGGAGGAGTCAGTAAATCCCATGTCATCCTCGATAGCATGGGAAAGGTGGACTCATGATTTCCACCACTATAATATATCAAGATTCTTAGTATCAGAATGTGATAGGATTGAGCAGTAATCGGTATCTAAGTACCGAGAAAGCTCGCTCCTATGTGATAGTCCACCCCTACGTTTCCACCTCGCTAGCTGAATGGAAAAATTGTCATCTCCGAACAAGGTATCAATGTCCGTAATTACAGTCTCACTACTACCACCACCATACCTAGTATCATAGTAAGTGAACAGGTCAGTCGACTTATAGTGAATGAACCCTTCAGGTGGCTCTTTCAGGTTCATGCACGAGGAAATATAGGTCAGGGTATTTTCTACCCCTTCCACCTTAACCCTAGGGTCCATGCATGCAGCGAGGCAATACAGAGATGGAACGGTGGACCAGTACTTCAAGTACTTGGTTTCCATCTCTGTAACCATATGGCTAAGTGACGGGTCAGCTCGATACTTCCTAAACATGCTACTAATGTTGCATATGCACCGGAGTGCAATGCAAGTCGTGGGCATATAAACCGACGAACACATGTTCGTCGTGTCATAAAAAATCTTCAGGAATTTCATAAATGAAATTTCTGAAGCCCAATCAGTGTCGTCAATAATAAGTTCGTCACTCTTACTATTGACGTAGTCGGATATCACGTGTTCCTATCCAACACGTGATTCTAACATCAAGTACGTGTAATTCCAACGATGTCTCACATCTGATTGGAATTTCTTCTTCTTAAGATTCGCAGACAAACAGAGACTACCAAACTCTTGTTGTCTGCGAGGAGTGCAAATATATTTTAGTGTATTATGTATATTATCCAACGCGGGGGAACACACCTTCATACCCGCTTGAACAATCAGGTTAATCACGTGACACATGCATCTGACATGAAAGATCTCTCCTAATGGTGCGTCTCTAATATTCCTAACAAACATGTTGATCGCTACTCCATTATTAGATGCGTTAGCGAATGTAACACTAAAAATTTTATTTTGAATTTTATATTCCCTAAAGATTTTCATCATACACTAAAAAATGGCCGGACAATCATGAGAATGAAGAATCTCAGAGAATTTTAAAATTTTTTTATTCATAGTCTAGTTAGAATCTACATAATGACTGGTGAGACATGCATAAGATGATTCATCGTGACTTGTCAAGATATCGGACGTCACAGACACCACTCCACTATATGCCATAGATTCATTAATTATTTTTTGTTTTTCTAACTTATATATCTTTAGTTTTTCGTTCCTAGATGTGGACCTAGGAATCCTACGATAAGCAGGCTGAAAATATGTCTGCATGATGCGCACTACCCTTGGATCTTCCGAAAATCTGATCGGAAGACCCATCAATGTGATAAATCTGGCCATGTCGTCCCTACCCAACTCGCTGGAGTATATTAAGGGAGTAAACTTTGAGACTGAACTCGATCCAGTCTCAAAAAATGCAGTGTCAAGTTGGGTTTGCTTATGATCTAATGGACCATGTTTTTTGGTGCATAATTCTGCATGATCTTAAGGTGTCCAGTCCCAAATGAACTCTTATATGTTAAAAATCTCATATAATATTTGCACTGTGTCATTTCTTGTTCCTCAACCCTAATATTTTTTTTGTTTTATTATATTAAAATGAGTCCAAACTACAGAATTCCTCCTAGTTTTTTATTTTTTAGAAGTTTGGGTTGAGACGACTGGAGAAACCAAAGTTTCAGCAACCTTAGACCTCTGTTTAATATTTTCATTTTCTAAATTTAAATATGTTTCAGTTGTATTTGTTATTTTTTAGGATTTTTGTTATTCAGAATAGTTTTTTAGAGACTAGAAGACTGATTTTAATTTTTTTTATTTTTGGTCTAAAGAGAGAAACTAGAGAGAGAGAGAGAGAGAAAAAAAAAGTTAAAAAAAACTTAAAATAAATTACCCGATAAAAACAGTGAGGTCGGTCACGTGCATGGTGGACCACAGTCAAGCTCTAAGTTCAATTCTCAAGTTGAGATTCCCGAAAATCCAAGCCGAATGCCGAAATCCCGAGTTCCGAGAGAGAGAAGCAAGATTTTTGAGAGAGAAATTAAACGATTTGAGAGAATTTATGTTAATGAAAAACATAAATGTTAAAGAGATGGGGGTGGAATATATAGATTAAAGATAATAATTTTTTTTAAAGAAGTAATTCTTTTAAAAAAATGTAATTTTTTTTTTAATTTTTTAGGGGGCAGAATCATGAGGGTCGTTGGATTCTGCCCCCTAGCCATTGGAGGCGAGATCCAACGGCTCAAAATTACATTTTTTATTAATTTTTTTTTCCCGGTTGGGGTGGGGGGGGAATTGCGTCGGTTTGGGCCTCGTGGGACCGCGGGTCGGGTCCAATCAGACCCGACTAGTTCTCTTTTTTGCGGGAGGGGCGTGGGGCACTCGCGAGGTCGGGGTCGAGGGACACCCGATATGGGACGAACTCGTGCCGGTGTGCCGTGCCATGGGCCGAACCGTGCCGGGTCAGGCATGGCACGGGCCAGGCCCGGCACGGCACGGGCCCGGACAAAGCATTATCCCATGCCGGTCCAACTCAGGCACGACCGAACAGTGCAGTGCCTCATGCCGGGATGGGCCGGCCCGGCCCGGTTGACACCTCTCGCTTCCACTTGTGTTGTAACCTGCAAAACCAAATATTTTATAGTCCTACCCCATATAATATACCTAGTTACTACCAATTTTCCCATATTACCTTACAATATAACTTTTACAATAGCTAGTATAATTTAATTCCTCAACCCTTTTATATTTGTGGAGTATTCCCTGGACATCTTCCCCTTCTAGCCCTGGATCTATCTTCTTTTACCATTCTACTTGCTTGTTCTCCTAGCACATATATTATTTTGCTACCCATCCCTTCCGCTCCCAATTTTCTATTCTTCCTGCAAACAGTTTCTACCAACATGCACGATTATATATTCAATGATAGGTACTCCCCCAGGTTACTTTTGATTCTTATTTAAAAGAAAACCTATTCTATCTAGCATTACTAACACTTTCACTCTATTTGGGATATTCTATTCATCAAACATTTGTATCCCTTTTTTGAATCCCATCTCTACTAGTTTGTTTTTAATCGCATTTCTTTCAGTATAACTATGTTTGATTGTACCATTCAATCTTATCAAAAAGTTCATTATCAAATCTACCTATTCCTCATATTTCCATATATTTAATTTACTTGAGGCTAGGACCATTAATATCCTTGAATCAACTTGTATCGAGACATTGTGTATGCCGCCATCTATGCAAATTCACAGTCCTTTATTCAAAGCCAGTATCTCTGTATGTAAAGCCGATGAGGCTTTTTCTTTGGTTTTGATATCCTTCACCAATTCTGAAGCTAAATTTATATTTTTTATTATTAACCTATTTTTAACAAAACATGTTTGCTCTGCTAAAATAATCTTAGGTAGAATATTATTTAATCAATTCTGAAATAATTTTGTTTAAATTTTATATAACATATTACATAGACTAATGGGTCTATAATCCTAACATCTATGTGGATTTTCTTTCTTAGGAACCAATACAGTTAAAGAGGTGGCCCATTATTTTAATATATTCGCTTCTGAGAAAATCTAGGCAATAGATGCTACCAGATCTTTTTTTATGATATCCTAGTAATATGGAAAGAATCCATTACTCTAGCCATTATGCCCAACTACACTATATTTGTTTATTCCAAACATAGCTTCTTCTACTTTCTCTTCCTCAGGATATTCAGCTAGACTTTTATTATCCTTTTTTGACACCTTAAATTTATAGCTTATATTAACAAAGATTCCCTATGCTTGCCTAGTCCTCATAGAAGACTCTTATAAAATTCTTGAAAGTTATCTTTTATCTCCTCCTATTTTTCTATCCATTTACCCTTAGAATTTATTAAGCCTTTTATCTTATGCTTTTGGACCCTAATTTTGGCCATCACATGAAAGAATTTAGTTTTCCTATATCCTTCATTTAGCCATTTTATTTTTGATCTTTGTTTCTAGAAGATTTAGTCTATGTTAGTTCTAAACCTTAGTTTTGCCTTAGCTTTGCTTACTTTAATCCTATTCTCTTCGTTTTGTTCTTCCTCATATTTTATTTCCATTCTGGCCACCATTTTCTCTTCCTCCTGGATCTTCTTATTTACTTCTTCAAATACAACCTTATTTCATTCTCCTAATCTATATTTTAGCATACGCAGCTTTATCACCCATATTTGCATATGATTGCCTATGGTTTCCTCCAACCAAGAATCCTTCACTGTCTTTATTAAATGTTCATGTATATGCCATATGTTTTGAAATCTATAACCTTTTGGCCTCCCCTCTCTCCTTGACATAGATAGGAGAAGTGGGGTGTGGTCTGAGCAGGTCTTATTTAGATGTATAACTTTTATAGATTCGAACTTCTCAACCCATTTTGTATTTTATAGTATTCTATCCAGTCTAGACTAGATTACTCCTCTTGTCCTACAATTATTACACCATGTATACTTGGAACCTAAGAAATCTACTTCCATTAAATTTTCATTAGTGATAGCCTCATTATTAAAATGGGTTATAGCTTTTGCATCTGGGGGTCTTCCCCCCTTTTTTTTATTATATTTCTAAACATGTTAAAATCACCTCATTTTGACAAAGGCATATTCTTTGATGCTAGTTCTTTCATCTCTTGTCATAGTGACTTTTTATCCTCTTTTCCATTCTTTGCAAATACCACATACATAATTGCCTCCAACTAAGGGCATATTTTAAAAGTAATTATTTGTTTGGATTCCTTTTATAATTTCAATGTCTAACTTATTCTACCACATTATCCATAATTTACGATTAGAATTACCAAAAATATAGCCCATTACCACTATCTTTTTATATCCACCATTAGTTCAGCTATATTTTTTATTTTAATTAATGTGTTTTAATTAAATTTTTATTTCTATTCAATGTTGGAGTGTTCGCTACTCCTCTTAAGTTCCAATACAGTGCTTTATCCATTAAGAATGCATTTTGCTTGTGCTCTAGTTGTGCATTTTGATTCATTTTTCATATTCAAGTATTTTTTTCATGTTTTTTGATGGCTTACTAGAACTAGGTTGCTCATGTTCATTCATGCCTCCACATGTTTCTTTTATTCCTAATGTCATTCCCATGTGCTAGATAACTTCTATCGCCTTATCCATATTTTTAGGCCCTTTTCTCCCTTTATACATTTGTATATCATTTCGTATCCTATTTAGCTCTAGATTAAGTGGCTTCTTATTATTAACAATTAAAGGCAAACTCTTTGAATCTGACTAAAATTCCAAGAGAAGGTCATCCACTGACCAGCTATATTTTCCTAGCCATTCCCTTTCTATCTTCATTTATCTCTCCTTTTTTTTTTCTTATCCTTCTCTATTTTCCCTTTTCCCAAAATCCTTTCAGAAACTGTTATCTCTAACCCTTCCCCTATTTCTAAACCAACTTGTCCTTTCCCCTCAAATCTTCCCTTTCCTATCCCATTCTAGCAACCTCATCCCTAACCTCCACTCTTAACCTCCCGAATATACTCCCTCCCTATGCATTGCCCCTTCCCTTTTACTCCCTTCTAACCTATCCCTTTACTCATAAATTGCCTCCTCCATTTATCCTCCTTTAATAACTACCTACTTCTATTCATACCCCTCCTCACTAAATATTTCTTGCCCTTTCTTAACCTATATATTCTCATTTCCTTTCTTATTTCTATTTTTTTTAGATTAAAAATTTTTTACCATGCATTCTTTTAACTCATGTCCCATTTTATTATAGGAATTACAATAAGGAGGTAAGTATTCTAGAAGGATTAGTTTCCAAAACCCCTCCTCACCACTTCCAATCCATAGTCTCTGTGGAGGTGTGTGTTGGAGATTTACCTCAACACACACCCTAGCAACACTCGATCGAGTCATATATGTAGTTGCCTCACACATGATTAAAGGTTTACCTAAATAGTAAGGAATTGAGAACAGAGATAGCTTATTAAACAAATGGATAAAAAGCTTCAGTAAAGAAAACCATCCCGAGGCTAATGGACATTACTCTAATGGGGTGAACTCGGACATCCACTTCAATATTATCATAGATTATTAATCATTCATCCATAGCCTTCGTATCCATATACAATGGATGTCATATTCCAATCAGAATTTCAAAAATAGATGTTTTGCAGCATAGAATGTCATTTTAACTACTTATTTTAGCTTTAGCAGAGCCAAAATGCTTGAAAACCCTCAAATTAAGGTTTACTAAGTGAATAGTTGCAAATTAATGTATAGAAGAAGGGTTTAGCAAGCTTTGCAAGTTCTGCCTTTGAAAATTATAATGTAGGTTCTTTGTTTTTCATCAAATTTTTCGAACATAATAGCAAATCTTCTGTAACAATAATCACAAACAATTTCTTATTGGTTTAAGATATCATTATTCTCCAATTTCAGATTAAAATGGAGCTTATCTTGATCAAAAATGGAAGTTTCTCTCTCTAAAAGTGCAACTTTCTTTCTCTTAAATTGAGAGTTGTAGAATTTCTATAGGGAGTTGTTTCTTATTCTTTTTATTCTTCTTATTATTCTTATTCTTATTATTCTTATTATTCTCCTTATTCTTATTATTTTTTCTTATTCTTTTTATTCTTTTTATTCTTCTTTTTATTCTTATTTTTAATAGTCATCGTATTCTTATTATTATTATTCTTCATATTTTTTTATTCTTCTTATTCCTCTTATTCTTTTTATTCTGCTTATTCTTCTTATTCTTCTCATTCTTCTAATCTTTCAAATACTTCTAATTCTTCTTTACCTTCTTATTCTTTTTATTATTCTTTTTTTTGTTATTATTGTTATTCTTGTTATTTTACTGATTATTCTCATTCTTATTTTTCTACATATTCTTATTATTATTCATATTATTCATATTATTCTTATTCAAATTATTCTTTTTATATTACTTATTATTCTATTTCTTTTTATTCTACTTATTTTTCTTATTGTTCTTATTCTTCTATTTATTGTTATTATACTTATTCTTCTTATTTTACTTATTATTCAAATTCTTCTTATTCTTTTTATTTTTCTTATTCTTCTTATTCTTCTTATTCTTGTTATTCTTGTTATTCTTTTTATTCTTCTTATTCTTCTTATTCTTCTTATTCTTCTTATTCTTCTTATTCTTTTTATTCTTTTTATTCTTTTTATTCTTCTTATTCTTCTTATTTTTCTAATTCTTCTTAGTCTTCTTATTCTTCTTATTATTTTATTATTATATTTATTCTTATTTTTCTTTTTTTTCTAATTTTTCTTATTATTCTTATTATTCTTATTCTTCTTATTCTTTTTATTATTCTTATTCTTCTTATTCTTTTTATTATTCTTAATCTTCTTATTCTTTTTTTTATTCTTATTTTTCTTATTCTTTTTATTCTTATTATAATTATAATTCTTTTATTCTTCTAATAATTTTTAACCTATTATTTTTTATTATTCTTTTTATTTTTTTTATTCTTCAATTCTTCTTATTCTTATTTATTCTTCTTATTCTTATTCTATTTATTCTTCATATTTTTCTTATTCTTCTTATTTTTCATATTCTTATTTTTGTTCTTATTCTTTTTATTCTTCATATTCTTCGAATTCTTCTTATACTACGTATTATTCTTATTTTTCATATTATTCTTATTCTACTTATTCTTCTTATTCTTTTTATTCTTCAAATTCTTCTTATTCTTTTTATTCTTCAAATTCTTCTTATTCTTCTTAATCTTCTTATACTTCTAAATTTTTTATTTTTCTTATTCTTCTTATTCTTATTATTCTTCTTATTTTTCTTATTCTTACTATTCTTTTTTTTATATTTTTCTATACTTCTTATTCTTCAATTTCTTTTAATTATTCTTATTCATCTTATTTTTCTTATATTATTTATTTTTTTATTCTTCTTATAGTTCTTATTTTTTTATTATTCTTATTCTCCTTATTGTTCTTATTTTTATTATTCTTATTATTCTTATTATTCTTCTTATTCTTTATATTCTTCATATTCTTCTTATTCTTCTTAATCATCATATTCTTATTATCTTCCTTATTCTTTTAATTTTTCGTATTCTTCTTATTTTTCTCATTTTTCTTGTTATTCTTGTTATTCTTTTTTTTTATTCTTCTTATTTTTATTATAATTCTTATTCTTATTATATTTTTAAATCTTCTTTTTTTATTATTCTTCTTGTTCTTCTTAGTTTTGTTATTCTTCTTATACTTTTTAATCTTCTTATTCTTCATTATTCTTCAAATTCTTCTTATTCTAATTATTATTGATATTCTTCATATTATTCTTATTCTTTTTATTTATCCTATTATTCTTTTTCATCTTATTCTTCTCATTCTTTTTATTCTTATTATTCTTCTTATTCTTCTAATTCTTCTTATTCTTCTTATTCTTCTTATTCTACTTATTATTCATATTTTTTTATTCTTTTATTTCTTCTTATTGTTCTTATTCTTCTTTATCTTCTTATTCTTCTTTTTTTTATTCTTTATATTTTTCTTATTCTTCTTAGTTTTCTTATATATCTTATTTATCTTATTCTTATTATTCTTCTTATTCTTATATTTATTCTTATTCTTCTTATTCTTCTTATTGTTCTTATTCTTATTTTGTTATTATTATTATTATTCTTCTTCTTAAATAGTTACTCTTTTTATTCTTCTTATATTTCTTATTCTTCTTATTCTTCTTATTCTTCTTATTTTTCTTATTTTTCTTATTCTTCTTATTCTTCTAATTTTTCTTATTTTTTTATTATTCTTATTCATCTTACTCTTATTATTCTTCTTAATTTCTTATTCAACTTAATTTTCTTATTTTTCATATTCTTCTAATTCTTTTTATTCTTTTTATTCTTATTATTCTTTGTATTCTTATTATTTTACTTTTTTTCTTATTCTTCTTATTCTAATAATTTTAATTTTATTATTATTCTACTTATTCTTCTCATTCTTCTTATTCTTCTTATTCTACTTATTCTTCTTATTATTCTTATTCATCTTTTTCTTCATATTCTTCTTATTCTTTTTATTCTTATTAATCTTCTTATTCTTTGTATTCTTCTTATTCTTCTTATTCTTCTTTTTCTTCTTTTTCTTTTTATTTCTTTTTATTCTTCTTATTTTTAATATTCTTCTTATTTTTTATTGTCATAATTCTTTTTATTATTTAATATTTCTTTTTTTTCCTATTCGTCTTATTCTTATTATTCTTCTTATTCCTTTTATTATTCTTTATCTACTTATTCTTCTTATTTTACTTATTATTCATATTTTTTTTATTCTTTTTATTCTTCTTATTCTTCGTATTCGTATTATTCTTCTTATTCATCTTATTTTCTTATTCTTCTAATTCTTTTTATACTTCTTATTTCTTATTCTTCTTATTCATCTATTCTTCATTTTCTTATTTTTGTTCTTATTCTTCTCATTCTTCATATTTTTTTTATTCTTCATTTTCATCTTATTCTTTTTATACTACTTATTCTTCTTATTCTTCTAATTCTACTTATTCTACTTATTTTTCTAATTCTTCTCATTCTTCTTAGTCATCTTATTCTTCTTTTTCTTCTTATTCTTTTCATTCCTTATATTCTTCTTATTTATTGTATTCATTCTATTCTTTTTATTCTTCTAATTCATCTTTTTCTTCTTATTATTCTTTTTCTTTTTATTTTTTTTTATTTTTTTTATTCTAGTTATTCTTTCTATTATTCATAATCTTTTTTTTCTACTTATTTTTTCTACTTATTTTTTCTTATTCTTTTTATTCTTTTTATTATTATTATTTTTCTTATCCATTTATCCTTCTATCCTTTTTATTCTTCATATCTTTTTTATCCTTCTTATCATTCTTATTTTTCTTATACTTCTTATCATTCTTATCCTTCTTATCATTCTTATCCTTCTTATCCTTTTTATTTTTCTTATCCTTCTTCTACTTCTTATCCTTCTATTCCTTCTAATCCTTCTTATATTTTATATGTTTTCTATCCTTCTTATACTTATTATTATTATTATTATTATTCTTTTTATTCTTCTTATTCCTCTTATTTCTCAATTCTTCTTATTCTTTTTATACTTCTTATTCTTCTAATTATTTGTATGCTTCTTATTCATCTTATTTTTCTTATTCTTCTTATTCTTTTTATACTTCTTATTCTTCTAATTATTTGTATGCTTCTTATTCATCTTATTTTTCTTATTCTTCTTATTCTATTTATTCTTATTATTTTTCTAATTCATATTATTCTTTTTAATCTTCTTATTATTCTGATTCTTCTTATTCTTCTTATTCTTGTTATTCATCTTATTTTTTTTATATTTCTTATTCTTCTTATTATACCTCTTATTATATTCTTTTTTTTCTTCTTATTTTTCTTATTCTTTTTATTCTTTCTTTTTTTTATATTTTATTTTTATTTTAAAAATGTGTTTTATTATTTAAAAAACCTTCACTTTTGGAGGAGGAAAACAATGAGTATACAAAAATTTTCAACACATAAGTAAATCCCTTAGACAATAAGATCTTTAACAAAACTTAAACAAAACCTAGATACATGTCACCTATGATGTAATTAAAAAGCTTGCTATTATTTTTGAACTACTTTCAATACCTCCAACTTGCTTTTTACATCTATTTAGTCTTTCATGCTCTCTATTTCTCTAGCTTTTCTTCACCATGCAGTCCTCTCTATACTTTAGCTTCTATTTTGTTTTAGTTACATAATAGTTTTACTTTTTTGGTATCTTTATCTACCTTCTATCTTTTTTATCCATGCTATTTTGTTTTGAATCTCCCCCTTTATGCCATGCCTTTATCCTTCTTATCCTTTTGCCATGGTTGCTCAGATTTTATTTTATTTTCTTTGTGTTTTCCAGCATACTTTGATATAATTATAGATTGGTTTAAGTAATCTTTATGTCCTATTTTCTATCTTTCTATTTAACCATGCTTGTATCGAGCTATGCCTATATTTCAGACTACAAAACCAATCACAGTAATTCAAAGGAAATGGCATAACACAAACACCAGATATATGAATTATGTTGGCAGTCAAATTCTCAATCCTGTTTGTCCTTCATGTAGCTATCTAGCTTTCTACTTTGGTATAATTTCACGTATGTTTATGTATTCTTTATGTTCTGTCTTTTACCTTTTTATTTATGAATGATTGTCTCCATCATGCCTATTTTTAAGATAGAAAAACCAAACATAGCAATGCAAACATGCTTTCTATCCAGCTTTCTACCTGAAATCTAGACATAAAGACGACACCAAGCATAGCAATGCAAAAACTCAGGAAAATGTTTATCCATGCTTGTATCCAGCTATGCCTGCAGTTAATACCACAAAACCAAGCACAACAATGAAAAGGAATGACATAAGACAAACATCATATATGAATCATGCTGTCAGTCATATTCTCAATCCTGCTTGACCTTCTTGTTGCTATCTAGTTTTCTTCTTTGATATTAATCTAGGTTGATTTATGTATTCTTTAAGTCATGTTTTTTTCCTTTCTTTTTACTAATGATTTTCTCCAGTATGCCTACATTTCAGACATAAAACCCAAGCACAACAATGCATGGCACTAAATATTGGCTACTACTTCAGTCAGTCTTCTATACAGATGTTTAAGTCCAACCTCATGCTGTCTGTTTCTAACATGCTTACTATCAAGCTCTCTACTTGAAATCTCGACATAAAATAACCAAGCACTACAATAAAACAGCAAATTAATGATGCTTTATATCTTGACGCTTTCAGAAAAGTCATTATACGATTTGTAATTAGACATTCAATAACACTTTTCTAAAAGCGACATTATTTGGAAAATATATTAAGTTTTTATGACACTTACTAGAAGTATCATTGTTACTACAATAAAACTTAAAATTAATGACGCTATATATCTTGTCACTTTTAAAAAATATCATTATTATATTTGTAAGTATACATTTAATGACACTTACTAGAAGTGTCATTGTTAAGACTAATAGGTTAGGAAAATTACTTAACTTCTTAAAACTTTCCAAGGAAAAAGAGGCTGAAAATTATAAACCTTTTCACTTTTATTAGTGTCATGGATGTCAAAAAATTAATTTTGAATTTATAGATTTGTAACAAATTTCTTATTTAATTTTTTTTTATAAGTAATAATATTTTTATTTTTACTCTAGATAAATAAAAAAAAATTATCAAATTTTTGTTCAAAATTATTTATAAAAAAAACAGAAACTTATGATAAAATTTAAAAATTTCTAAATATTTATACATTCAAAATTGCAATTTTTATTTATAAAATAAGTAATAATATTTAATTTTAAAATGTAATTTGTTAATATTTATTTTATCCCTAAGAGAAATAAAAATAAAATGTAAAAAAAAAGGTGATTTAATATAATAATGTGAAAAATTTAATATTATTTTTAACTTAATTATATAGATTAATCTATCGCTAGAAAGAGTTGCGCTTCTTCTTCATCACGTTCGGCCATTTCCAACAGCTCGGGTTCAAGCTCGCGTCTTCGAAATCATTGGCCATATTTGCAGCATTTTGTAAGCTTCTTCATTAAGTTGATAATTGTATCAGCTCTTCGCCTTCGTTAACCTAATTAATTAATGTGAATGTGTTCCGAGTAATTTATGCATAAACCACAGTATTATAAACACATGTTTATATGCTCTATTTGTCAGGAGCAATCGGCGAGAACAGCTGAAGAGTTGCGCTGAACAGAGTGATCCTTGTTTAAAATTTCTATAGTTTTCCACCGTGATTCTTTTGTTCAAACCCGAAGCCAACTTCTCCTTATAAATGCAAATGCTTTGCCAATCTATCACCTTCACCATTCTCATGTTAAGTGCTACTAACAAGTGCAATAAACGTGTGTGTATCTGTATGTATATTAGAATTAGATCGAATCACAAGTTGATGCAATCCACATATTTATTAATGCACAACAACTCTTGAGTCACATGTTATCTTGCCTCTATTGGATGAATTTTTTGATTCTCACCCAGGTACTTTTTTATCTGATCCATATTTTTTTTATATTCAACATGTTTCATTTTAAATGTCTACATTGAAGAGGGGAAAGAATAGTTTGTTTTATTTTGATGAATTAAAGAGCAATAAAATATTAATTATTTTGTTTTGTTGCAATTTTTTTTCTAAATTCTAGGAGTTATGATTTTTTTTATTAATTATGTTAATATTAATTTTTATATAGCAACTGTTCACCAAAAATATAAGTAGATAAGGTTCATTCATTGAGAACACCAATGTCACAATGATAACTTCAAAAAAAAAACAATATCCTGCCTTAGCATAGGTGACATAAATTGACATCCATGTAATAATTCATTCATAAATTTATTCTTGTTTTTAAAATATATTAAATGTAGTGCACCATTGAGATCAATCATAAATAAATTTATTTATTTTTTCATTTATACTTCTTTAAAATTATGTTTTTTTATTAATTTTTTACCATACTTTATCATTCTATTAAAATTATGATTATCTTTTGTAAATCTATAAATATGCGTTTACTTGTCTCTAACATTTATATATTTTATTATGATTTTTTTTTACAATGAAACACATTAATCCAAATAGAAATAATATTTTGATTTGAATCATACGCATTGGTAGGGTGTTATGCGGGCTGCTGCAACTTTTCGTTATTCACTTATATCTAACACCGTGGCTATTGATTTCATATTTTTTGAATCATGTGTAACTGTTTGGATGGTGGCAGATCAACTTTGGTAGGGATAATAATTTCCATCATGTAAGTGAGCACAAAAGGAGAGATTCCAATTGACTTTTAGGTAGTGGTACAGTAAACCCAGAGCACCTCAGGAAGCTCTTCCAACCATTTTACATTTAGCAGAGTCTAGTTGTTTTTTCAAGGTAATCAACATTGTTTGCTTTGGAGGCCTCAACTTGGCCATTTCTTTGCATATACCAAGGGGTAAAGTATAAGTTATTATTTTCAATTCATGGCAGAAGTCCCGATAGACTTGGCTTCAAATTGTCGCCCGTTATTAGATATAATTGATCTTGGGATGTTGGAGTAGCAGAAGTCCCAGATAAATCGAGTAACCTTTCTATATTTGATTGATGAAAAAGTGTCAGCTCTATCCATTTACTAAAATAAATAGTGGTGACCAATAATAGTTTATATTTTGGATTGTTCATCTTTTTTTGAAGCCATTAAATACACCGCACCGCTATTTAAGCTCAATCACACCATCTTCGCAAACAAGTATCACAACAAGCGCTGCATTTGTTGGAAACATTTTCCTTCGCCGGAGAATACCAATCCAATGTGTCGAGGCCATTTGTTAGTTTGGCACTAGTCATTTCTGGGATTCCGTCTCAAAGAAATTGGTGATTTAAAAATTTTTATTTCAATCTCTGATTCAATGCAAACTTTTTCTCCAAATTATTTTACTTATGACAATTTGAGTGCTCTCTTGTACTCTAAAATTAAAAATTCTGCCTTGTGAAAATTCTGCCTTATGACAGATAGATATATTAAACTTTTGAAAATTCTGCCTTATGTCATATTCTTATATTGTAAAAAACAAACAAACATTAAAAATTATAGAATATCAATTGAACTTTGGCCTAAACATACTGTTGAGCTTAGCTTGGATATTCTAAAATCTTATAAAATCTTCTAGATTTAATATTATTGTGGCACTGGACATTGTGTAACTCCCTTATGTCATAATCTTTCTGAATCTTTCCTTCAATGACATATTATATCAATGAAATAGAAATTAAATGTTGTAGTAGTCTTGTTTGATATGTTCTTTTTGTAGATATTAAAGGTTATTGATTACATCAAGCCCAATCTCATGGCTTAGTTCATCAGCTACCATGTTAGCATTTTCTAACTTATAATTCAACACAATAAACTTATACTAGAAACTCCAATAATTGAGCTTTTTAAAGTGATTTTCTAATGTGTTTGAAAATAAATTAATTATATATTATTCATGCTCACCAAGAAACGAGAACCTATATGGTTATGTCCCCATGCAAGTAAGTTGTGAATTATAATGATTATTTCTTTTTTTGGAATTATTATTTGATATTTTATTTACTAACTTTTTTGAGATATTTTGTATGTATTCACTATTGTGTTATGCATATTTGAGTATTTTTTATAGAGATTTTAATAAATATATATTTTGAGAAAATTTGTTGAATATTAGTGAAATTCAAGTTATCTTTAGTGACATTTGTAGACTTGATGGAGTGAAGACATTTCCCATTATATGAGAGAATTACCTAATTTCTTTCTTTTATGCTTGGATTTTTGAGAGCAATGTAAACTTTCATTTGCTCTCCAATTATTAATGTTTGGCTTCTTTCAACTCTAGACTTCAATTGGAGTGGGATGCATTAAGATTGTGGTTGGACTTCTATTTAACAAATAAATAGAAGTGTCGATACTTTGACTTATAAGTATATTGGAAGACTCTTTTGAGGCATCATGGGCCTAGGGAAGCTTTATTATCACATGATTCTTCTTCTTTACAACATCATCATTATAGTGTGAAATTTATGGAGTTGTGAATTATCTATGAATTCATTTTTATTCACAATAGAAGAGAAAATGCTTAGAGAGTGACTCTTTCCATTTGTCACTTTTAACTTTTAAGTACTTTTATTATATTTTGGAGTATCTTTCAATTAAGTTTTGAAACTTCTTAGATATTAAGTATACTTTAGATTTTTATATAATAAAGTAAACTCACATCATTCTTAAATAACTATGTACAAACAATATGAAATAGTTATTGTTCGTATAGAATAATACAAACATTTTTCCATAAATAAATAAGTGAACCAAGTCAAGAATATAATAGTACGTCTTATCAACCCCTTTTGGGAATGATTGCATGGACTATTTACCCTTAGCATATTCTCCATAATCAATATTTTATACTTTAATATTAAGGGACTGCCCATTCACCAAATTGCTTTGACTATGAAGCTTAAAGCGTTTATAATTCATGTTTCCATACCTCATGTTCCATAAGTTAGACTATTTTACTTCATGCATGTTCAATGTAGAATCGATTCTTGAGTTGAGGTTGATAGAGATAATACGAATTTTAGGACATCTTCACCTTCCAAAGTATACTTCTTGATTCCTTATCACATATAGTATAGTTATTCTCTTAATGTATCAATTTATAATCCTTCTATATTAATTGGCTAATTAATAGTATAATTAGACTATTTATAGATGCTTAATTTTTATTATAGTTAAAATATTGAGGTTTTGAATTATACAATAAAACTTTCTCAACATAGCTATTCTTCTTATATATATTACAGCTACAAGAAGAGTAAACATCATCTACTAATAAAAATTTCAAACATCTTTAGAATAAATATGAAGCTCTGATTAAAAAGTAGCATCAAATAAGTTTTGGAAATGTCTCATTAGTCTTTGCTTAAATAATTTGAGTGAGTTTTTTGATGCTCAAATAATTAGCATCAAATGCCCTTGGATTCCTATTTAGATTTAACTCAGAGTAAAACTAGGGGTGAAAGTGTAAGTTTTTTGTTTCATTCTCTTCATTTTTATTGATTTCTTTTGTACTTGGATGTAGAGGTTGCAGAATCATATCATATTAGAAAGTTACTTTCATGGATGCTTTCTTCTCCATCGCATTTCTGCTTTTTAGAGGATATGTTTCATTTTCACTCCCCCCAATACTAGCTTGAATTTGATCTTCTCTTGTTCTCGAAAGATAGAAATTGTAGTCAATTACTCTTGTCATCAGTTTCTACACGGCTTTGATTTACAAACTGTGTAAAGTAGAGTTGTACATGGCTTATGCATCATATTTTTCGCATCGTGTTTAGTGTTGCTATTTTGTGAAGTTTAATTAGTTATGTTTCCATCATTCTATGCAGATTTTGTGATGTTGGTGCTGGTTTTGTCGGTAATTTTGCCTTAGTTGAGTTATCTGCTCCATATTTTCAGGCAACAATTCTTCCAAAGAGTTATAATGATTTCTTTTCCATTTCCCATTTTTCAGGCTCAGTCTCCAATTCATCTTGCAAGGTCCTATTTGCTAATTACAAGAGATAAAGAGTGGGCAATTCTTGTTGTTGGCTTTGAGCAGGTTATTATCCATTTATTTTTATCTCGTGTCATTTTTATACATGTTATTCAATTTGTTCTCTCGTCCTTTATTTATCAGACAGTGAAAGTATGGAAAAAAAATGAGGCTATATTTCATTAAAATGTGTGCTCTATAGTCATGCTATTTCAAAATCAATTATCCTAAGGACCTAGAGACATTAAATGTCATATCTATAAAATGACTTTTATCATATTTTACTTTAATTTAAAGTATAATTAAATGATATTTTGTTGTTTAAATATTTTTTTCTATGAATCTAACTTACTTTGAGAAATAATTTCTCAATTTTAAATTTTATTTTAATAATTTTGCCCGTGTTAACAAATTCAACAATATTACAAAAAATAATACTCATCTCTTCTATCTTATATCTGACATGCATTTAAATATTTTTTAAAATTGATTTTTTAATTTTCTTTTAACAAATAAAATAGAGGTTGCTCAACTAATAACATTGGAATGTTGATGAGTTCTTCCATTTAAAGTGTGATATCTATTGGAATTAATTTTTTCTTTAAAAATTGATCGTTCATGGATCTCAAAGGATAGAAGATCGAAGGAATAGGAAGATGGAGTTGAATGCTTTGTTCCATTTGCAATTCAAAATTCTGCAAATAAAACCTCCATTAAATGTCCATGCTTACAATGTGATAATATGATTTTCAATACTCCTCAAATGATTCAAGATCATTTGTTTTTCTTTAGAATTGATCAGAGTTACCATACATGGTATTGGCATGGAGAGGCAACTCCAACTGGCCCACCTTCCATAAGAGCAGAACATTATGATAGACTTCAATTTGATGATCAACGTAGTACAATAGAAATGGTTCAAGCTGTACATAAGGATTGTCAATATGATCCTCAATTGTTTGCAAGATTACTACAAGATGCAGAAAACCCATTATATCCTGGTTGCATAAACTTTACAAGAATGTCAGCCTTGATCAAATTATACAACTTGAAAGCACGTTTTGGGTGTTCTGATAATAGCTTTTCAAAGCTTTTACAAATTCTTGGAGAAATGTTGCCTTTAAACAATGAATTACCTTTGTCGATGTATGAAGCGAAAAAGACATTAAATTCTTTGGGAATGGAATATGAGAAAATCCAATCGTGCCCAAATGGTTGTGTTCTTTATCGGAAGGAGTTGAAAGATGCATCATTATGTCCTACCTGTGGAACTTCGAGGTGGAAGACAGATAACATTGGAACTAATAGGAGAAAAGAAGTTACTGCGAAAGTATTGTGGTATTTTCCTCCAATTCCAAGATTTAGAAGAATGTTTCAATCATCAAAAATTATAAAAGAGCTCATATGGCATTTCGAAGAAAGAAATTTTGATGGGAAAATGTGTCATCCATCAGATTCACCATCATGGAAGCAAGTTGATCGCAGATGGCCTGAGTTTTCAAAAGAACCTAGAAACGTGAGACTTGCAATTTCTGCAGATGGCATAAATCCTCACAGTACATTTAATAGCAAATATAGTTGCTGACCCATTCTCATGATAATTTATAACCTTCCTCCATGGTTGTGCATGAAAAGAAAATTTATGATGTTATCTTTATTAATTTCAGGTCCACGCCAACCTGGCAATGACATTGATGTCTATTTAGCACCGTTAATAGAAGATCTTAAAACATTGTGGGAGGTCGGAGTTCAAGTTTACGATGCACACAAACAAGAAATCTTTACTTTAAGAGTTGTTCTTTTATAAACAACCATATCCATGAAATCTTGCAAATATGTTCCATGGATTTACCTTTATTATTTCTGTCATCTTCTCTTGTGAAAGTAGAGTAGAAAACCCTACTGTTCTATGTAACAAAACCCATACTATAATATTGCAGCAGTTTATTCTATTTCATGCATCCCACAGTACCAGAATGCAATATATATGCATATGTTATTTTATAACATCATTGAATACAAACATAAATACCACAAAACCTCCCACCATCCCAAGATGTAGTAAACGAAAAATGTAAACTACAGAATATAGATCACTCATCCCATAGGACCAAGATGCTATCTGCCTGCATATCTTATTCTGTAACACATTTGAATACATACAGCAACACCACAAAACCTACTGTAAACTAAAAATGTAAACTACAGAATATAGAAATTCCACCTTTCATGACCGGGTATCCCATAGGACTAGGATGCTCTATACCTGCATATCATATACTATACATACGGACAGCCACACCACAAAACAGAATGCTGCAAACCAAATGTAAACTTCAGAATATAAAAATTCCACCTTTCTTGACCGGGCATACCACAGGACCAAGATGCTAAATACTTGCATATCTTTTTTTATGCAAGAAATATAAAGATCAACCCACCTACATCCCACAGGGCCAGGATGCGCATATCTAAGTTGCCGATGTAATATAGAAATTCCTTCCTATGAGCTCATCTAATAAAATTATTATTTTTTCTTTTCTTTTAAGGGCAACTAGTTTTAAGTACTTTGTTGCCATTTCCTTGGCACATGCTCCCAAAACGTATTGTTTTAATTTTTTATTATTTCAATTTTAGATCTTATTTTTTCTTTAAAGTTTTTAATTATAAAGATGTTCATTATTTATTTTTATGTATTTTAACATACGGACAGCCCAATCTTTCCAGTGCCTCTATCCATTTAAATCATTCAGAAATATGTTCACATTCAAAGATTTGTATTCCTTTCTTCAGCCCTTCTTTTGTGACTTATCTGCCAAAGAATTCGCATCCCTATATATGTGTATTATGTTAGCCTCTAGTTCTTTCATTAGGGTTTAATGTTTTCTACTTCATCCACTTGTCTCGACATATCTAATCTTTTTGTAGCTAGCTCTACTGTAGACTTGATTCCACTAGAGTTTGTATATACTTGAGGTTACTTTCTTTAAAGATTTGTAATACCTTATATAGTGCTCTAATCTTTATGTGAAATGCCTTTACCCTTCATTATGAAGGATTTTACAATCCTTCCATCTATAGTTCTAATTGCTCCTCCTCCTTCTGCCTCTAACAAATCTTTATTAAATCTATCATCCGTATTGAGTGCTAGATTACAATTTGATGGCTTATTCCATTTTGTGATTTGATCCTATGGCCACTTTTATTCTTCTTACTCTTGTTACACTACTTATTATTATTATTCATCTTAGTTTTTTTAGTTTTATTATTATTATTATTATTATTATTCTTATTTTTTTATTCATCTTATTGTTCTTATTCATCTTATTTTTCTTTTTAATCTTATTATTCTAAATCATCTTATTCTTTTTTTTCGTCTTATTCTTATTATTATTCTTTTCTTTTTATTCTACATATACTTCTTATTCTTCTTATTATTCATATTCTTCTTATTCTTCTTATAATTCTTATTCTTCTGATTCTTCTAATCCTTTTGATTCTTCTGATTCTTCTTATTCTTATTATTCTTTTTATTCTTCTTATTCTTCTTATTCTTTTTATTCTTCTTATTCTTCTTATTCTTTTTATTCTTATTAATCTTCTAATTCTTCTAATTCTTCTTATTTTTCTTATTGTTCTTTTTCTTCTTATTTTTATTATTCTTCTTAGTCTTATTATTCTTATTATTCTTCTTATTCTTCATATTCTTTTTATCTTCTTATTCTTCTTATTCTTATTATTTTTTTATTCTCCTTATCATCCATATTCTTCTTATTATTCTTTTTCTTATTATTCATCTTATTCTTATAAATATTCTAATTATTGTTTTTTTTATTCTTCTTATTCTTCATATTCTTTTTATTCTTCATATTATTATTATTATTATTATTATTCTTACTAATTTTATTCTTCTTATTCTTCATATACTTTTTATTCTTTATATTCTTTTTATTCTTCGTATTAACCTTATTCATTTTATTCTTCTTATTCTTTTTTTCTTTTTATTCTTATTATTCATCTTATTCTTCTTATTTTTTTTATTCTTATTATTCCTATTTTTCAACTTATTCTTCTAATTATTATTATTATTCTTATTATTGTTCTAATTATTACTATTCTTATTATTCTTCTTTCCTTCTTATTCTTCTTTTTCATGTTATTATTGTGATTTTTCTTATTCTTATTGTTATTATTATTCTTCTTATTTTCTTTTTCATATTCTTTTTATTATTCTTCTTATTTTTCTTATTCTTCTTATTCTTCTTAAACCATCTTATTCTTTTTATAATTCTGAATATTTTATTCTACCAATTCTTATTATTCTTTTTATTCATACTACTCTTTTGATTCTTCTTATTCTTATAATTACTTTTTTTGCACTTATTCTTTTTATTCTTTTTATTCATCTTATTCATCTTATTTATCTTATTCTTTTTATTCTTTTTATTCTTTTTATTTTTCTTATTCTTTTTATTCTTCTTAATCTTCTTATTCTTTTTATTCTTCTAAATCTTCTTATTCTTTTAAGTCTTCTTATTCTTTTTTTTCTTCTATTTCTTCTTATTCTTTTTATTCTTCTAATTCTTCTTATTCATCTTATTCTTATTATTCTTCTTTAGCTTTTTATTCTTCTTTTTCTTCTTATTCTTCTTATTCTTCTTATTCTTCATATTGTTCTTATTCTTCTAAATCTTCTTATTCTTTTTTTATTCTTCTTATTCTTCTTATTCTTCTTATTCTTCTTATTCTTCTTATGCTTCTTATTCTTCTTATAATTTTTATTCTACTTATACTTCTATTCTTCTTATTCTTCTTATTCTTCTTATTCTACTTTTCTCCTTATTCTTCTTATTCTTTTTATTCTTCTTATTTTTTTTTTCATTATACTTTTTATTCTTCTTATTTTTGTTATTCTTCTTATTCTTTTTATTTTTTTATTCTTATTAATCTTCTAATTATTCTTATTCTTCTTGTTTTTCTTATTCTTCTTTTTCTTATTATCCTTCTTATTCTTCTTATTCTTATTATTCTTATTATTCTTATTATTTTTATTATTCTTCTTATTATTCATATTCTTTTTATCTTCTTATTCTTATTATTTTTTTATTCTCCTTACCATCCATATTCTTCTTATTATTCTTTTTCTTATTATTCATCCTATTCTTATAAATATTGTAATTCTTGTTTTTTTATTCTTCTTATTCTTATTATTATTATTATTATTATTATTATTATTATTCTTACTATTTTCATTCTTCTTATTCTTCATATACTTTTTATTCTTTATATTCTTTTTATTCTTCTTATTTTTCATATTAACCTTATTCATTTTATTCTTCTTATTCTTTTTTTTTCTTCTTATTCTTCTTATTCTTATTATTCATCGTATTCTTCTTATTCTTTTTATTCTTATTATTCCTATTTTTCAACTTATTCTTCTAATTATTATTATTCTTATTATTCTTCTATTTATTACTATTCTTATTATTCTTCTAATTATTACTATTCTTATTATTCTTCTTTTCTTCTTATTCTTCTTTTTCATGTTATTCTTGTGATTCTTTTTATTCTTATTGTTCTTCTTATTTTCTTTTTCATATTCTTTTTATTATTCTTCTTATTTTTCTTATTCTTCTTAAACCATCTTATTCTTCTTATTATTCTGAATATTTTATTCTTCCAATTCTTATTATTCTTTTTATTCATATTAATCTTTTGATTCTTCTTATTCTTCTAATTAATTTTTTTCAACTTATTCTTTTTATTATTTTTATTCATCTTATTCTTCTTATTCCTCTTATTCTTATTATTCTTCATATTCTTCATATTCTTCATATTCTTCATATTCTTCATATTCTTTTTATTCTTCTTATTTTTCTTATTCTTCTTATTCTTCTTATTCTTCTGATTCTTCATATTCTTTTTAGTCTTCTTATAATTTTTTTTTCTTTTTCTTCTTATTCTTTTTATTCTCCTTATTCTTCTTATTCTTCTTATTCATCTTATTCTTATTATTCTTCTTTAACTTTTTATTCTTCTTTTTCTTCTTATTCTTATTATTCTTCTTATCATTCTTATTCTTCTTAATCTCCTTATTCTTCTTAATCTCTTTATTCTTCTTATTATCCTTATTCTTCTTTTACTTATTATGATCTTTATTTTTCTTATCCTACTTATTCTTTTTATTCTTCTCATTCTTCTTATTTTTCTCATTCTTCTTATTCTTCTTATTCTTCTTATTCTTCTTATTCTTCTTATTATTCTTATTCTTCTTATTCTTCTTATTCTTCTTATTCTTCTTATTCTTCTTATTCTTCTTATTCTTATTATTCTTCTTATTCTTCTATTTCTTCATATTCTTCATATTCTTATTATTCTTCTTATTCTAATTATTCTTCTTATTCTTCTAAATCTTCTTATTCTTCTTTTTTTTTCTTATTCATCTAATTCTTCTTATTCTTCTTATTCTTTTTATTTTTCTTATTCTTCTTATGCTTCTTATTCTTCTTATGATTTTTATTCTACTTATATTTCTATTCTTCTAATTCTACTTATTCTTCTTATTCATCTCATTCTTCTTATTATTTTTTTTATTCTTTTTATTTTTTTTATTCTCCTTATTCTTCTTATTTTTTGTATTTCTTCTTATTCTTTTTATTATTATTAATCTTCTTATTCTTTTTATTCTTTCTATTCTTTTTATTCTTATTCTAATTTCTGATTCTTATTATTCTTTTTATTATTTTTATTCTTAATCTTCTTATTTTTTATATTCTTCTTATTCTTCTTATTCTTCTTATTCTTCTTATTTTTTTATTCTTCTAATTCTTCTTATTCATCTTTTTCTTTTTATTCTTATTATTCTTATTATTCTTATTATTCTTTTTATTCTTCCTATTATTCTTATTCTTCTTATTCTTCTTATTCCTATTCTTTTTATTCTTCTTATTCTTCTTATTCTTCTGATTCTTCTGATTCTTCATATTCTTTTTATTCTTTTTATTCTTCTTTTTCTTCTTATTCTTCTTATTCTTCTTATTCTTTTTATTCTTCTTATTCTTGTTATTCTTCTTATTCTTATTATCCTTCTTTAACTTTTTATTCTTCTTTCTTCTTCTTATTCTTCTTATTCTTCTTATCATTCTTATTCTTCTTATACTTTTTTTTTGAAAAGTTTGTTTTATTAATAAAAACATCTCTTTTGATGGAGTAATACCATTTTTACAATCTAGAACTACCATTTTCCCCTTTTACACTCTTGAATAAATACACATTTTGCTTGAAGTGAATCTACTTTTCCTATCTCTTAATGTATCACTTCACTTTGATTCTGTACATTAGGTTGTTTTACTTGAAGGTCAGCCTGTTTATCTTTTATTGCTTTGTCTCTTATGCTTTTTGTTGGCCCCTTTCCCATCTATAGCCATCTTGTTATCCTACTTTTGATTCAAATTTTGGCAGCCTCTCTACTATTTTGTTCATATTTCATTTCCTCCTCTATCTTATATTATTTATGCATTTGACCCTACAAAACAGGCACAAGACCAAGAACATAGAAACTACTGATATCTAGTAGCATCAATGCCATTCACTACCCTTTGTAGGTTGTTTTAATGCTTGATAGCCTTTCTGCCTTATACCCCTACACTTCAATCAGCATAACCCAATATATGTAGCCTCTATTTCACCCCTCAACCCCTTTTACACATTTAAACATAAAATAAACAAAGCATGCATAACTACTCTTCTAGTTGTAGCTTTATCTATCTTCATGAATTTAATAAAATTTGTCAGCCTTCATTTTCACTTAGCCGCCTCATGTATGCATTTGACTATCTTCCCCGCACCACAAGCCAAAACATAGAAAACATATATATATATTTTAATTGCCTCCTGGCCAATGGTGTTAGTTTATTTTAAGAGCCTCACTATTTGCCTTATATTGCTTTGAAGTCCCTGCACTTTAAGCATACATGAAGTATGGTTTCATACACTGTTTAATATAGCAGGCCATCTGCCATAGGCCATTTCCATATCCATTCATCTTGACTTATACCTATAAACCTAAAAACCAAAGCAGAGCGATATATATTTATAATTACCCCACAAGACCAGGGAGATCAAAGATTTGTTTTCCAGCTACTACTTTTAAATTTTAATATACGGGAATTCTAATTTATCTAATATGATTAAGCCTTTATATTTCTTGGGTATATTAGCTCCCTCAAACTCTTGTAATCCTTTCTTCAAGCCTTCTTTGGCTAAGTTCTCTGCTACAACATTAGCTTCCCTATATATATGCATAATTTCCCCTTTTATGTCGGTTAAAAGACTCTTAATTGTCTCTATATATTCTTCATGCTACCATACCTCTATCTTATTCATGACCAAATTCACCAGTATACTAGAATCCACCTGTACTCGTAAGTTAATATACAAGTTTTTTTTGCATATCTCAAGGCATTTATGTAAGGCTAAAATTTTTGCATGCAAATCTAAGGATGCTTTTTCTTTCATTGTATAAGCTTTTATAACTTTACCCTACTCATTTCTTACCACCCCTCCTCCCCCTGCCTCTCCCATATCCCTATTAAAACTACCATCTATGTTTAAAGCAAGCCTTCCCCGTGGAGGTTTTTCCCAACACACCATTCTAACCTCAAAGATTTTTTTTCTTAATTGCATGTAATCCTCATATCCTTCTTTTCTCGTCTTCTATTTCCATGTTTCTATGTTTTAGAGGGAAACCTGTTGATACCCATGAACAGTCTTTTTAAATTTTTTCTATTTTATGCTTAGCATTCATTTTAATATTCTCGAACTTACGTCTATTCCTGGTTTTCCACAGATTCTAGACTATAATGTGTGGACTGTAATCCCTTAGCCAATTACATACTTTATTCTTTGTGTGGCTTATCTTCCATCTCATTAGTCTTTCCTTGATATTTTCTAACTTGTTGCTTACTTGTGCATTTATCCCGAGATAATTCCAAACTTCCACCACTATTTTACCTGTTGAAAAAAAATGATTTGTGATTTCTATGCAAATAAAAAAGCATTCACACTTGGAAGCTAATTTTACCCCGTTCAACTTAATATTCGAGTCCACCGGAATAGCATGTGATAAGAACTTCCACATAAATACATTCATTTTTTGTGGGATCTCTTTCAGCCAGGCTCCCTTAAAAATGTCTTGCCTAATTTTTTCTTTTCGAACTAAAATTTTTGCACTTTTAAACGTGAACTTTCCCTCTGGATTTAGAGTCTATCTCCATACATTGTTGATTAGACGTGCATTACTTTCAACTAATTCTTCTTGTTTAAGCATCATGTTCCAACTTCTAAATGCTTATTTAGGATTCTTACATGTTTTGTTTCTTGACCCCTATCTAGCTTTCAAATAACTCACTTACAGACTCTCATTCTGCTTGAGCCTCCACCAGTTCTTACATGCCCAGGTTTTGGCCATATCATTTAATTTATTCAAGTGAGACCTGCTTCCTCCTTTAAACAGCATATATCTTCCATTTTTTCCAATGTAGCTTATTTTTTCCTGATTTTTTACCCCATAGAAAGTTAGCCATTTCCTTTTCTAAGCTGCTCAAGATCTTCTTTGGCGGCTGTAAGGACATTAAGATGTGTGATATAGTTCCTTTTAGGACATGTTTAATTAATGTGATTCGTCCCGCCATACTTAACATATTCTCCTTCCATCCTGCTATTTTACATCTTAATTTATTCATTAACAATATTATATATTCTTCTTTCAATCTACCCTCGTATATATGAAAACCCAAATACATTAATTCCTTTTTACTTTGCTCAAATCCTGTTATTCTTTTTACTCTTTGAATTGTCATTTCAAGTGTTTTCCTTGAAACAACAAATTGGCATTTATTTTTATTAAGTTGTTGTCCTAATTTTTCCTCTACTGTGTCAAATAGCTTCATCATATTCTTTAGTGATGTGCTCCCGGCATTTGTAAAAACAATTAAATGATCACCATAAGCTAGGCAGCTTACATTCAGGGTGTGTCTAGGTTGTTTAAAGCTAGTAATATTACCCTCCTTCATTTTCCTTTTAAACTTGTTATTAACATATATATATAAATAATAATAATAATAATAATAATGGAGATAAAGGATCCCCCTGTCTAAGTCCCCTAACTGGGTTAAATTCACCACATTCCTCCCCATTAATTAAAATTTTAACCCATGTGCTAGAGATGCATCTATATATTAGATCTATCCAGAATTCCAAAAATCATATTTTTTCATCGTGTAGCATAAAATGTCTCATTCCACTCTGTCAAATGCTTTAGACAAATCTAATTTCATAACCACATTATGGCCCCTGACTTTGACCCATATTTCTTTCATCAGTTCTGTAATTAAATTAATGTTTTCTATCATTAATCTATTTTTAACGAATCATTCTTGTTCTACCAAAATAATGGAGGGAAATTACCCTATTTAGTCTATTCTACAGGTCTTTTGTCAAAATTGTATACACCGAATTACATAGACTTATAAGTCTATAATCTTCATTTTTTTGCGGATTATCTTTCTTGGCTATCAGTACAATATATGAGTTGACCCATGATTGTGTGATTTCTGCTCCTACAAAAACCCAAGAAATTACCGCCGCCATCTTTTTATTTATTATACTCTAGGATTACTGGTAGAAACTATTATTCCATCCGTCTGGACCCACTGCATTGTCTTTATTTCCACTAAAGACTATAGCTTTTATCTCCTCCTCACTAGGGATCTCTTCTAAAAGTTTATTTTATTCTTCAGTTACTCTTTTGCCTATTTGTCGAATTAAGGAGTCATCCCTTTGTTGGCTGTGACCATAGAAATGTCTTTTAAATAATCTTCCAAAATTTTTTTTAAGATCTCCGTCCTCGTCTATCCTCTTGCCAATATCATTTTTGATACATTTTATTTATTGTCTTTGATTTTTTAATTTTGTAACAACATTAAAAAACTTAGTGTTTCTATCTTCCTTGAGCTACTTTACTTTGGCCCTCTGTTTCCAAAAAATTTCTTTCATAGGCAGCAATAATTTAAATTCCGCAATTACTTTATTTAAATTAATTCTAGAAGGTACATCCTTATTATTCTCATGTTCTATTTCTAATTTACTTACTTTAGATTCAGTATCCTGAATATTCTTATTTATATTCCCAAATCTCAATCTATTCCACCTACTAAGTTCTAATTTTAACCAATGTAATTTTATAGCTAGAACCTGCATGGGATTCCCATTTGTTAGCTCTTGCCATGAGTTTCTTACTATTCCATCAAACTCTTTATGCAAATCTCACATGTTTTGATATTAAAAAGTTTTATTCTTTCCCTATCTAACTTTAAATCTTAGAAGAAGGGGGCTGTGATCTGAGCATGTTCTACTCGAGTGTTTGAAACTCACCCCTCCACAGTAGTCCACCCATTTAATGTTATAGAGAATACGATCAAGTCTAGCCCAGATCGTCCCCCTATTTTTCTGATTATTGCACCATATGAAGCTAGGGCCCAAGTACTCAGCCTCCATGAGATTCATGTTATTAATTACCTCATTAAATTGAGCTATAGCTGAAGGATCAGGTGACTTTCCTCTTTTTTTTTCTTAGAATTTCTAACTACATTAAAGTCCCCTCCTATAATCCATAGAGTATTTTTATCATCTATCTTTCTCATTTCATTTCATATATCTTTACTTTTTTTTGAGTTATTGGCATATACCACAGATATAATTGGATCTGTATTTTTTAGCTTAAAATTAATTATCTGATTCGCCTCTGAAATAATTTCTATATTGATTTTCTTTTTCCATAATAGCCAAATCTTACCAGTATTATTAGAGAATGCATTTTCTAGACCTAATTTCTTTTTACATATTTCTAGAGAATCCTTAGTAACCATAAGCTACGCTATTATCACAATTCTAATATTATGAATTTTAAATAATTTTTTAATTCTATTTATCAACGGAGTATTTTCCACTCCTCTTATGTTCCAATATAGACTATTGTACATTATTGGGTCAAGCCTGCACTCTAGTTATGCATCTTGACTCATAATACATATTTAAATATTTTTTCCTATTTCTTGAACTTTTGTACACGCTTGATTTGGCCTGCTCATTTTTACTTACTATTACTTATTTTGAAACTCATCAATTTTAATTCCTCTATTACAATGTCTCAACTATTTGGTAATCCGTCCCATTCTTTTTGAGCCATCCTTTTTGAGTCATCTTGTGTCAATGTCAAGTCTAGACTTTGTATTTCTTTATGCATGTCCATAATGGGCTAGCTTTTAGCCTCGGTTCCTTCCTCTAATATGAGGTCATCTTCCTCCCCATTAAAATTTATTATTTCTTTTACAAAATTAGTTTCTATTTCTGTTTTTTATCCTCTCTCTTCCCAAAACCTTTCCTCCTGGCCCTCTCCATCTCTATAGCCCCCTCATCTAGCCACTTATTTATTTTTAGTATCATTCTCTTGCCTTCCTCTCTATCCCCCCCCCCCCCTTCCTCCCCTCCCCACAACTCTTCTGCCCTACTGCCTTCAGCCCCTACTACCTCTCTGCCCTCTCTAATAACTTCATTCCCCTAACTATTTTCCTCCTCCCCCTAACTATTTTCCTCCTCCCCCAAACTATTTTTCTCCCCCCCACCCTCCAACTACCTAAACCCTCCTTCAATCCCTCCTCTGCCCTTGCCCTATCTACCATATCCTCCTGCCTTCTTATAATCCATTTTCCCCCTCTCCCTCAAATCTATTCGGTCTATCTCTCTACCCCCTTCCTTAAATATGCAATTTGAAATGACTGACCCAATTTCTTATAGTTTAAATAATATTGGAATAGAAGCAGACTTGAGCGCCCGCTACCCACCCACACTCTATTCGGAATAGAAGCAGAAACATCCACCTCCACACACACTCTTGCCACGCTCGGCCTTGTCATATAGGCCATAGCATCATCCATGATCCAAGGCTTACCCACACATCGAGCAATATAGAATAAGGAGGACTTACATAATAGATGAAATGGGAGATGAAGGAGAGAAAACCAAACCAGGGCATGTGCAGATTTATCCTTAGGATTAAATTTGTGCATCCATTTGAACATCCTCATTGGATATCCCACGATATTCCACTGCCCATGTAACCATAAACAAAAGAAATAATCTTCCTCCTAAATTTGAATCATTATATGTTTTGCGTCATACCACGCAATCCTTACCGACTCTCGAAGCTTCAAAGCTTCAAAAACACAAATTTTTTTTTGAATTCAGAACTCCCGTGAGAAAATGTGCTGAGGATTGTAAGATTGAATTGGGCAGTAAGCTTCTCGATATCCTCCTTTGAGAAGGAGACTGTTGGCACTTCCTCATTCATACAAAAAAATGGATTGAGCATATCAAATTCTTTGATAACTGAAGTAAATGATTTTTTGTTAAATATCTTAGAAAGTTTCTCCATAACTGAAGCTGGAAAGCTTCAACAATGGAGTTTCTATCTCAACAAATCCCACATTTTGTCTCTAAAATTGAGTGAGAAGCAAAAAAATTGTTCTTTCTATTTTTCTTATACTTTTTATTCTTTTTTTTAAAGGTTATTTTATTATTAAACTAGCCCTCTCTTTTGGCGGAGGAATACCCTTTTTACAAACTACATCTACCCTTAACCCATTTACACCCATTTAAATACCTTATCTATAAGTAAACTTAAAATAATACTAAACAAGAAAATGGGCTTTCATGCTTTTGGAGTTTAAGCCCTATGTCTGCTGAAACTTCTATCCATGAGTGATTTACCAGCTTTTGCAAGGAAGTTCTCTACTTTCCGTGAACCGTTTGTACATCCCGCTTGCCAATTCAATAAACTTCTCCATAACTCGAGCTTTTCCATTGTCGGCGTGCTTACTTTCCCAATTCGATGAACTTCTCCCGACATGAACTTGCCTACTCCTTACCATCTAATTCCGTAAGACATATAGACTCGTTACTGTAACAGACGCACCCAACAAACTCTTTATACAGACTTAATACATAAAACAGACGGACCCATTGACACACAGAACGACGCCTTACCATACAAGGCTCTTACAGATTTAATGCATCACCACACAGCTGATTATAAAGACGCATTACCACACTTAAACAGACACATTCATCATGACAATTTACCGAAATAATTGAGCAAGTATAGCTCTACCATCTGCTTTCTTTCCACTTAAGGCGCATATTGGAAGCTTTTTATTCTGCTAAAGCTGCACAGAAAACTACAGCCAGCTATATAAAATTAAACATACTACCTTTTAAATACCCACCAGACCGAGGTGAACATCCTTCTCTATAGAATCAACTGGATTCTTGCTTTCTTAAAATTATATTATCCCTTTACTAATTTCACCTGAAAATAAGCAAGCATACGACAAATTTAAACTACATACATACCTCTACTGTTTTTAGTCTCCCCTCACTGGGAGGCTTTTTATATGTCAATTATTCTTATCCTAGAGTTGTGAAGCTGCTGAATAATCAACGGAGCAATGAAGTATTCTCTGAGGACAACTTTAATTAAGATTTTTGTATTCTAACATATGGAAATTCAATCCTATCTAAATCTATTAAACCTATAAACTTTCTAGGGATTCCATCTCCCTCAAATTCTTGTACTCCTATTTTCATTCCATCGTCCGCAAATTTATCTGCCAACGCATTAGCCTCTCTATAAATGTGTTATATCTCTCCTTTTAATTCTCCTAAAATGTTCCTGATGTCATCAATTTCTTCTTCAAACTGCCATAATTGTAACTTGTTTTGTACTAGCTGAACCAGTATTTTCGAGTCAACTTGAACCTGGATTTTATGGTAGTTATTATCTTTGCAAATTTGTAAGCCCTTATGCAGGGCTATAATCTCTGCATGTAATGCCGAGGAGGCAGTGCTCCTTGATGTGAAAGCTTTTAGCACTTTGCCCTCCTCATTTCTTATGGACCCTCCTCCCCCTGCCACGCCCATCTCTCTTTTGAAGCTCCCGTCTGTATTGAGCACTAGGCTTCCATGCAAGGGTTTTTTCTAGTTAACTCTTTTGACTACTAGCATCTTCCTTGTTACTATTGTCAGGTTCCATGCCCCCTTTCTATCCTCATCCATTCTCATGCTTCTCGCTTTTATTGGATTGCAAGCAGTAATAAAAGCAATTTCTCTTTTAATTTCATCCAATATATCTTTAACCTTCATTACCACATTCTCAAATCTACTTTTGTTCCTAGCTTTCCATATGCACCAAAGTGTTATATGCGGAATGTAATTCCTTAACCATTTTAAAATTTTATTCTTTGATTCATTTTTCGACCAAGATTCCAATCTCTTTTTCAGAGACATTTTATCATTTTTAATTTCCACTTCATATTCTAATATTCGCCATAAATTAGCTGCTATTTTTCCTGAAGAGAAAAGATGATCCGTGCTCTCTCTCTCTTGAAGGCAGCATTCACATCTAGATGCTAACTTTATGCCTTTTTTCTGAATATTTCCGTCTACTGGGATAATATTTAAAACTATTTTCCACATAAACACATTCAATTTCTGTGGCAGATCTTTTATTCAGATTTCTTTAAATTGTGAAGGCTTTTTATTCCTGATTAGTTCTTTGGCACTTTTTAAGGTGAATTTCCCCTGCGGATTCAGTGTCCATTTCCACCCGTTTTTTGTTGAAATTATGTGTTTTTCTACTATATTCTGCTGTTTCTGCATCAATATCCAATTTTTAGAAGCTTTTTTAGAATCTTTCAGTGTTCTATTTCCTATCTTATATATAGCTTTTACATATGATGCCCAAATACTTCCATTTTGTTTTAACATCCACCAGTTTTTGCATGCCAAGGCTTTAGCTATGTCGTTTAGGTTTGTAAAGCCTAAACATGCGTCCTCTTTAGGGTAACATAAATCCTTCCATTTTTTCCAGTGAAGCTTGTTTTTCCCTTCTTTTTTCCCCCATAGAAAATTTGTCATTTCCCTTTCCAACTTATTTATAATGCTCTTTGAAGGCTGTGTTGTCATTAAAACATGTGCTAATGAACCTTGTAGCACATGAGTTATCAACGTAATTCTACCTGCCATATTTAAAAGATTCTCTTTCCACCCAGCAATTTTTTTTCTAAACTTATTCAGTAAGAAAGACAAGAAGTCTTCCTTCATTCTCCCTTCATAGATTGGGCATCCAAGTATATTAAAGCTCCTTTGCATTGTGTGAAGCTTGTGACTTTTTTAATCCTTTGCGCTAGATCTGCTGGTGTTCTTGCTGCTACCATGAATTGACATTTATTCTTATTGAGCATTTGGCCTGTTTCTTCTTCTAAAGCATGCAACAACACCATTATCTTATTCATTGATCTACTGCTGGCATTTGTAAATATAATTACATCATCTGCATAAGCTAATCAGCATACCAATGGAGTATTTCTAGGCTGCTTATAAGGTAATATACTACCATTTCTGACTTGCTCTTTCAAGTTTGTAATAAACATTTCTAAGTATATATTAAACAAAGCAGGTGATAATGGGTCTCCTTGCCTTAGGCCTCTAGATGGCTTGAATTCTTCGCCTGTATGACCATTTATGAGCATTTTAGCCCAATGACTAGATATACATCTGTATATCAAATCTATCCAGAATTCTAAAAATCACATTTTCCTCATTATATAACATAGAGTGTTCCATTCAACTCTATCAAATGCCTTGGACAAGTCCAGTTTCATTATTACATTGTGCCCTCTAATCTTAGGACCTAATTCTTTTATCATTTCTGATGCCAGATTTATGTTTTCCAACATCTGTCTATCTTTCATAAAGCCAGCTTGTTCCGGCGAGATAATTTTAGGGAGAATCTTGCTTAATCTATTCTGTAATATTTTAGCTAAAATCTTATAGATAGAGTTACAAAGGCTAATTGGCCTGAAGTCCTCTCCTTTTTGTGGGTTATCTTTTTTTGGTATCAATACTATATATGATTTTGCCCAGGATTTTGGGATTTCCGCACCCGCAAATACCCAATTTATAGCTGCAGTAGCTTCCTTATGTATTATATTCTAGCTTTTCTGAAAGAATTCATTATTCCAGTCATCTGGGCAAGCCGAACTATCTTTGTTGGCATTAAATATTGTATCCTTCACTTCCTCTATCGTGGGTAATTTTGATAACATATCATTATCATCCTTTGTAACCCTTCTATTGATCCCCCCCATTAATGTCTGATTTCTGTCTATACTTAGAACGCATAGATGGCTTTTAAAGAAACTTTCTAATTCATTTATTATGTCTTCATCTTTTTCTATCCAATCACCAATAGCTTTTTTTATACCTTTTATGCTGAGTTTCTGATATTTAACTTTTGCCATTGCATTAAAGAATTTTGTATTCTTATCTCCATCTTTTCACCATTTTATTTTTGTTTTTTGCTTCCAAAATACTTCCTCCATATGCATTTCAAGTTTTAGTTCAGCCTTTGCTTTGTTAATTTTTATACTAGTTATAACGTCTTGACTATTTTCATAATCCCTTTCTAGATCTAAGACTTTCAGTTCAGCTTCTAGAATTTTTTTAAATATATTACCAAAGATCTCTTTATTCTACTTGCTAAGAGCCTGACGCAATTTTCGGAGTTTATGCCCCAATATCTGCGTGGGGTTGCCTGAGAACGGGTTTCCCCATGTATTTTCTACTACAGCCTCAAAATCCTTATGCTTACCCCACATATTTTGAAAAACGAAACCTAACTGTGTACTCCTCCTTTTTTGAAGTGTCACTAGTAACGGACTGTGATCTGAATAGGGTCTGCTTAAATGCTGGACTTTAGTTTCACCTATTTTTTCCAGCCAGTGCGTGTTAACTAATACCCGATCTAGCCTAGACCAGATTACTCCCCTTTTCTTCCAGTCATTACACCATGTGTAATTTGATCCTATATATTCTATCTCCATTAATCTTGCCGCTGCAATAGCCTCATTGAATTGAGCCATTGCCACCGGGTCAGGTGACCTGCCTCCCCTTTTCTCAGAGGTATTTCTAATTACATTAAAGTCCCCTCCTATTATCGACGGGGATTTCTTAACTGCTATTTTATCCATCTCCTGCAAGAGTATTTTCCTTTCTTCCTTCAAATTACTAGCGTAGACTATTGAGAAGATTATATCCGATTGTTTACCTATTTTAAAACTAGCTATTTGGTCATTTTCTGCAATGATTTCAAGGTCCATACTGTTTTCCCACATGACCCATTAACTTACTATTATTAGTCGAGAATTCCTTTTGGAGACCTATCTTTGCCTTGTACTTCTCAATTTGATTTTTATCTACCATTGGTTCGACTAGAGCAATAATTTTAATTTTATGAATTTTTATTAGGTTTCTAATTCTATTTAGCATAGGAGTGTTCGCTACTCCCCTTATATTCCAAAATAAATAAGTCATCTAAGTATGTTTGTTTGAGCTCTAGTAATACATTTAGATTCATATTTCATATTTAAATATTTTTTCTTGTTTCTCGACGATTTGCTTGAGCTCGGAGGAGCTTGTACTGGCTTCTAAGGAATATATAATTTTTCTAAACTTATTTCTAATTTCCTTATTTCCTCCAATGTTTTCTCCTTGATATTCGGTGCATACCTACAAAGCTGTTTTTTTCAACCCCAAATCATCAAGAGGTGTATGGTGGTCCAACTTATGATCTTCATTAATATTGTTGGCTAATGACCAGCTTTTTGTTTCGAACTCCTTTTCAAACAAAAGATCATCCTCATCCCAGTTATGCTGTTCTATGATTTTTAGTGATGATCCCTTACTCCCTCTAAGAGCTACTTCTTTCCTCCCTCCTAGGTATCCTCCTACTTTTGGTATTTTCTCAAGCCACTTCATTATTTCCTCCCTCTTATCTGTTCCTGGTTCTCCTTCCTCAATACTCCATTCTCCCATTCTTACCTCCCTTGCAATCTCTCCTTCCACCATAACTTCCACTGGTTTTCCCCCTCCCTTTTCTATCTCATTCCCTCCCCCCTCTATCTCCTCTCCTTCCTCTATCCCTCCTTCTGCTCCACCCTTGGCCTGTCTTTTTATTACCCATTCTCTTTTCTCCATCTTCCTTATCTTGGACAGCATACAGTCCTTCATTGTGTGGCCCATTTTGCAGTAGTTCTGACAGTATTTAGGGAAGGATTCAGGAATTACCTTCTGCCAAAAGCCCTGCGTGAGGTCCCTGCCTACCCATATTTTGTCCGGAGGAGAGACTTTGCAGTTGACCTCGATAAAAAATTCTGGCCACACTAGGCCTCGTCATGTAGGCTATGGCTTCATCAATCAGCCACGGCTTGCCCAAGCATTGAGCTATGGAGTGAAGAAAATGCTTAATGAAAAAATGTATCGGAAGCTTAGGTAAAGAGAACCATGCCAGGGCTTGTGTAGGTTCCTCGGCTGTAGAGAAGTTAGGCGACCACTTCAGCATACGCATAGGGTAACCAGTAACACTCCATTGCCCTCGCATCCATAATCTCAGAAAATCATTTTCCTCCTTGAGCTGGAAGAGAACATGTTTCCCATCGTATATTGCAATTTTCACCATTTGTCGTAATTTCAACGCAGCAATAAACGCATAAATATCTTCGTAGCTTGGCTTGCCATGAAAGAACTTTTCGATTAGAGTAAGCTTGAAAGGCTCGACAAGCTTCGAAAGTTACTCCTCTGTAAGAAAAATTGCCGGCGACGCTTCTTTCATGTCAAAAATCGGATACAGAAGCACGGTCTTCTTTTTTATGGAGTTGAATGAGTTTTTGTTAAATAATAAATCAGAACTATCCATTTTGGCTTCAAAATGAGCTCAATTCGATCAACAATGGCAGTTTAACACAACAATTCGCACAATAATGGCAGTTTCGCACAATAATTCGCACAACAATGACAGTTTCGCACAACAGTTCGCACAACAATTTGTTATGGAGTTAAACATGAATCAATTCACACAAAAATTTGCACAAAAATTTGCACAAAAATTTGCACAAAAATTTGCACAACAATTCGCAGAACTATCCTTCGCGCAACTTCAATTCGCACAACTTGCTTACTTGGAAGTTTCGATACGTGCAACTTCGCGCAACTTCAATTCGCCCGAGTTTTTATGTGTCTTCCATTAGAGTTCACTTATACTTTTTATTCTTCATATTCTTTTTATTCTTCATATTCTTCTAATTCATTTTATTTTTCTTATTCTTCTTATTCTTCTTATTCTTCTTATCTTTTTATTCTACTTATTCTAAATACTCATTTAATTCTTCTAATACTTCTTATTCTTTTTATTCTTTTTATCTTATTATTCATTATATTCTTTCTATTCTTCTTATTCTTCTAATTTATGTTATTATTCTTATTTTTTTATTCTTCATATTCTTCATATTTTTCATATTCTTTTTATTCTAATTATTATTTTTAATCTTTTTAGTCTTCTTATTCTTCTTATTCTTTTTATTCTTACTCTTCATATTCTTCTTATTTTTCATATTATTATTCTTTTATTTTACTATTCTTATTCTTCATATTCTTATTATTTTTTTTTATTCTTCTTATACTACTTATTTTCTTATTCTTATTATACTACTTATTTTTCTTATTCTTCTTAATCTTCTTATTCTTCATATTCTTCTTATTCTACTTTTTCTTCTTGTTATTCTTGTTCTTCTTTTTATTCTTAATCTTCTTATTCTTCCTTATTATTTTTATTCTTATTCTTTTTATTCTACTTATTCTTCTTTTTCTTTTTATTCTTCTTATTCTTCATATTCTTGTTATTTTTTTTAATTTGTTTTATTAATTATAAAAGCCCTGACTTTCGAAGAAGGAATACCATTTTTACAATCTAATGATCTACGCTTTTCACCTTTTACTCCATTGACAAAATAAAATAAAGTACAAGATTTCTTTACAATCAAGCTTTTTTTTATTAATAAAGCATAGCAGCACAACAACATGATTTAATGTTGTGTATCCTAGCCTATAATGCTTTTTCTTCTCTACTCATTATGTCTACATGCTTGCTCCTTTTATAGGTTCAACTTTCACCTTTCAAAGCATAATATAATAGCAGCCTCAGTCAACAGGATTGCCAACAAATTTGCTAGAATTTAGCAGCATAACAGCCTCCTTACACAGCAATAGAACTACGTTATTATTCTTATTCTTCTTTTTATTTTTAATCTTCTTTTTATTCTTAATCTTTTTATTCATCTAATTCTTGTTATTATTGTTATTCTTCTTATTCTAGTTTCTCTTCTTATTCTTCTCATTCTTTTTATTATTCTTATTCTTCTTAATCTTCTTATTCTTTTTATTTTGAGTATTCTATTTATTCTTCCTATCTTTTTTTTCTTACACTTCTTATTCTTCTTATTCTTATTATTCATAAAATTTTTTATATTCTTCTTATTCTTCTTATTCTTCTTATTCTTTTTATTCTTATTTTTCATCTTATTATTCTTATTCATTTAATTCTTTTTATTGCTATTTTTCATCTTATTCTTCTAATTTTTGTGATTTTGTTAATTCTTATTATTCTTCTTAATTCTTCATAGTCTTCATAATCTTTTTATTCTTCTTATTCTTCTAATTTAACTTATTATTCTTATTCATCTTATTCTTCTTTATATTCTTATTCTTCTAATTATTTTTATTCTTCATATAGTTCTTATTATTCTTACTCTTTTTATTCTTGTAATTCTTTTTATTGTTATTATTTTTCTTATTCTTCTTTTTATTTTCATTCTTCTTTTTCTTCTTATTCATCCTATTCTTATTTTTCATCTTATTCTTCTTATTATTTTTATTTTTTTTAAACTTATTTTTCTAATTGTTGTGATTTTTCTAATTCTTCTAATTCTTCTTTTTATTCTTATTATTCTTAATTCTTTTTAAACTTTTTATTCTTCGTATACATTTTATTATTCCAATTCTTGTTATTCTTGTTATTCTTCTTATTGTTTTTATTCTTTTTATTAATCTTATGATTCTTATTCTTCTTTTTTTTCTTATTCTTCTTATTTTTTTATCTTCTTATTATTCTAATTCATATTATTCTTTTTATTCTTTTTTATCTTCTTATTCTTCTTATTCTTTTTATTCTTCTTAATTTTTTTATTCTTTATATTTTTATTCTTCTTATTCTTTTTATTCTTCTTAATCTTATTATTCTTGTTACTCTTCTTATTTTTCTTTTTTATCTTATTCGTTTTATTTTTAATTTTATTTTTATTATTCATATTCTTATGATTCTTTTTATTCTTCTTATTATTCATATTCTTTTAATTCTTCTTATTTTTCTTATTCTTCTTATTCTTCATATTCTTCATATTCTTTTTATTTTTTTATTATTCTTATTCATCTTATTTTTCTTTTTCTTCTTATTCTTTTTATTATTCTGATTCTTTTTTCTTCTTCTTATTATTCTTATTTATATTACTCTTTTTATTCTTCTTCATATTCTTCATATTCTTATTTTTCATCTTATTCTTCAAAATCTTCTTATTATTTTTTTTATTTTTTTTATTCTTCTTATTCTTTTTATTTTATTTATACTTCATAATCATCTTATTCTTCTTATCCTCCTTATTCTTTTTATTCTTCTTAATATTCTTATTCTTCTTAGTCTTCCTATTCTTTTTATTCTTATTCTTATTATTATTCTTATATTTCTTATTATTTTTAATATTCTTATTCATCATATTATTCTTATTTTTTTTTATTCTTCTTATTCATCTTATTCATCTTATTCTTTTTATTCTTTTTATTCTTTTTATTCTTTTTATTCTTTTTATTGTTGTTTTTAATTGTATTCTTCTAATTCATGTTATTTTTTAAATTTTTATTATCATAATTATTCTAAATTCTTCTTAATCTCCTTATTCTTCATATTCTTTCTATTAATTTTATTCTTCCAATTCTTGTAATTCTTCTTATTCTTCTTAATTTTCTTATTCTTCTTATTCTTCCTATTCTTTTTTTTACATATTCTTATTATTCTGCTTATTCTTCTTATTCATCTTATTTTTTCTATTTGTCTTTTTCTTCTTACTCTTCTTATTCTTCTTATTATTCTTATTCTTAATATTATTCATATTCTACTTATTCTTTTTATTTATCTTATTCTTTTTATTCTTATTTTTAATCTTATTATTCTTATTCATTTTATTCTTTTTATTCCTATTTTTCATCTTATTCTTCTAATTTTTGTGAATTTTCTAATTCTTATTATTCTTGTTTATTCTTCATTATCTCCTTATTCTTCTTATACTTCTTATTCTTCTTATTCATCTTATTCTTTTTAATCTTCATATTCTTCTAATTCTTTTATTTCTTTTTATTCTTCCTATCCTTCTTATTCTTCTTACACTTTTTATTATTGTTATTATTATTATTATTCAAATTATTCTTATTAGTATTTTTATTATTTTTATTATTTTTTTTCTTCTTATTCTTCATATTCTTATTCTTCATCTTATTCTTTTATTGATTTTATTCTTTTTTTTTTCAACTTGTTTTTCTAATTCTTGTTAATTTTTAATTCTTCTTATTCTTCGTTTTGTTGTTATTATTCTTAATTCTTTATAATTTTCTTATTCTTCCAATAGATTTTATTATTCAGTTTCTTGTTATTCTTCTTATTATTCATATTCTTTTTATTCTTCCTATTCTACTTATTCTTTTTATTCTTTGTATTCATATTATCATTATTATTCTTCTTTTTCTTCTTATTTTTCTTATTCTCCTTATTCTTTTTTTTTAACTTCTTATTCTTCTAATTCTTGTTATTCTTCTTATTCTTTTTATTCATCTTTATCTTCATATTCTTATTATTCTTCTTATTCTTCTTATTCTTATTATTCTTATTATTCTATATATTATTATTCTTCTTATTCTTCTTATTTTTCTTAATCTTTTTAATCTTCTTAATCTTCTTTTTTTTATTCTTATTCTTCGTATTTTTCAAATTCTTCTAATTATTCATATTCTTGTGATTATTTTTATTCTTCTTTTTATTCATATTCTTAAAATTATTGTTATTATTCTTATTCTTCTTATTCTTCATATTCTTCTTATTCTTCTTTATCTTTTTATTCTTTTTATTATTCTAATTTTTCTTTTTTCTGCTTTTTATTCTTATTATTCTTATTTATATTACTCTTCTTATTCTTCTTATTCTTCTTATACATCATATTCTTCCTATTCTTCTTATTCTTCTTTTTCATCTTATTCTTCTAAATCTTCTTATTCTTTTTTTACTTATTTTTTTTATTCTTCTTATTCATTTTATTGTGCTTGTACTTCATATTCATCTTATCCATCTTATTCTTCTTATTCTTTTTTATTCTTCTTATTCTTTTTATGTTTCTTATTCTTCTTATTCTTCTAATTTTTCTTATTCTTCTTATTCTTTTTATTCTTCTTATTATTTTTATTCTTCTTATTCTTCCTATTCTTTTTATTTTTATTCTTATTATTCTCCTTATTCTTTTTATTTTTTTTTTAATTTTATTTTTCTTATTCTTATTATTCTTTTTATTCTTCTTATTCTTTTTATTCTTCTTATTCTTCCTATTCTTTTTATTTTTATTCTTATTATTCTCCTTATTCTTTCTATTCTTTTTTTTTTAATTTTATTTTTCTTATTCTTATTATTCATCTTATTCTTCCTATTCTTTTTATTCTTGTTTTTAATCTTATTTTTTTAATTCTTGTTATTTTTCTAATTATTATTATTATTATTCTTCTTCTAAATTATTCTTAATCTTTTTATTCTTCTTATTCTTTCTATTATTTTTATTTTTCCTATTCTTGTAATTCTTATTATTCTTTTTATTCTTCATATTCTTCCTATTCATTTTTTTTTTCATTTTATTTTACATATTCTTATTATTCTGCTTATTATTCTTATTCTTCTTATTTTTTCTTATTCATATTTTTCTTCTTACTCTTCTTATTCTTCTTATTCTTAATATTCTACATATTCTTCTTATTCTTTTTATTCATCTTATTCTTTTAATTCTTATTTTTGATCTTATTATTCTTATTCATTTTATGATTTTTATTCATATTTTTCATCTTATTCTTTTAATTTTTGTGATTTTTCTAATTCTTATTATTCTTCTTAATTCTTCATAATCTTCATAATCTTCTTATTCTTCTTATTCTTCTTATTCATCTAATTCTTCTTATTCATCTGATTCTTCTTATTCATCTTATTCTTCTTATTCTTCTCATTCTTCCTATTCTTTTTATTCTTCATATCATTCTTATTATTCTTACTCTTTTTATTCTTGTTATTCTTGTTATTCTTCTTATTCTTATTATTCTTATTATTCTTCTTATTATTTTTTTTCTTATTATTCTTTTTATTATTTTTATTATTTTTATTCTTCTTTTTCTTCTTATCCTTCCTATTCTTATTTTTCATCTTATATTTCTTATTGTTTTTATTCTTTTTTCTTCAACATATTTTTCTAATTCTTAATATTTTTTTAATACTTCTTATTATTCTTATTATTCTTAATTCTTTTTAATCTTCATATTCTTCCTATACATTTTATTATTCTAATTCTTGTTATTATTCTTATTCTTCTTAATATTCATATTATTTTTATTCTTCTTATTCTTTCTATTCTTCTTTTTTTTCTTATTCATCTTATTATTCATATTCTTTTTATTTTTCCTATTCTCCTCATTCTTCTTATTTTTCTTATCTTCTTATTTTTATGATTCTTCTTTTTCTTCTTATTCTTCTTATTCTTCTTATTCTTCTTCTTCTTATTGTTATCTTCTTTTTAATAAGAATATAAAAAAAATCTTATTTATCTTATTTATCTTCTTTTTCTTCTTATTCTTCTTATTCTTCTTATTCTTATTTTTTTTTCTTATATTTCTTACATTTCTTATATTTCTTACATTTCTTATATTTCTTATTTTTCTTATTCTTCTTATTTTTCATTATCTTCTTATTTTTCATATTCTTCTTATTTTTTATTATATTCTTATTTTTCATATTCTTCTTATTATTCTTGTTCTTGTGATTCTTTTTATTCTTATTATTCATATTCTTATAATTCTTCTTATTATTCATATTCTTGATATTCTTCTTATTCTTCATCTTTTTATTTATTTTTATTATTGTGATTCTTCTTTTTCCTTCTTATTATTCTTATTCATATTATTCTTCTTATTCTTCATATTATTCATCTTTTTCTTCCTATTCTGCTTATTCTTCTTTTTGATCATATTTTTCTAAATCTTCTTATTCTTTTTTTCTTATTCTTTGTTTTCTTTGTATTCTTCCTATTCTTTTTATTCTACTTATACTTCATTTTCATCTTTTTATTCTTATTCTTCTTATTCTTCTTATTCTTCTTATTCTTCTTATTCTTTTTATTCTTCTTAATTTTTTTATTCTTCTTATTCTTCCTATTTTTATTCTTATTATTCTTCTTATTCTTCTTATTTTTCTTATTCTTATTATTCATCTTATTCTTCTTATTCTTTTTATTATTTTTATTATTGTTTTTAATCTTATTCTTTTAATTCTTGTTATTTTTCTAATTATTATTATTATTATTATTATTATTATTCTTCTTCTTCTTCTTCTTCTTCTTCTTCTAAATTCTTTTGAATCTCCTTATTCGTCTTATTCTTTCTATTATTTTTATTCTTCCAATTCTTTTTATTTTTCTCATTCTTCTTAATCTTCTTCTTCTTATTATTCTTCCTATTCTTTTTTTACTTTTTATTTTACATATTCATATTATTCTACTTATTCTTCTTACTCTTGTTATTTTTTTATTCTTCTTATTCTTCTAAATCTTATTATTCTTCTTATTCTTCTTAATTTTCTTATTCTTCTTATTCTTTTTATTCTTCTAATTTTTCTAATTCTTCTTATTCTATTTAATCTTCTAATTCTTCTTATTCATCCTATTCTTTTTATTCTTCATATTCTTCATATTCTTCATATTCTTCTTTTTCTTATTATTCTTTTTATTCTTTTTATTTTTTTTATTCTTCTTTTTCTTCATATTTTTTTTATTTTTCTTATTCTTATTATTAATCTTCTTATTCTTATTATTCTTATCATTCTTATTTTTCTTATTATTCTTTTTATTTTTATTATTCTTATTATTCTTATTATTCTTATTCTTTTTATTCTTCTTATTCTACTTTTTCATCTTATTTTCTAATTCTTGTTATTTTTCTAATTCATCTTATTCTTCTTTTTCATCTTAATTCTTCTCAATCTTATTATTCTTCCTATACATTTTATTATGCCAATTCTTATTATTCTTCTTAATCTTATTATTCTTCTTAATCTTTTTATTCTTCTTATTATTCTTAATCTCTTTATTCTTCTTATTCTTCTTATTCTTCTTATTCTTATTTTTTTATTCTTCTTATTCTTATTATTCTTATTTTTATTATTATTCTTCTTTTTATTCTTTTTTAAGGTTACTTTTATTATAGTTGTACTCTATTTTGGCGGAGGAATATCATTTTTACCAACTAAAATATTCCCTTTTTTCTTTTACACCCTTTTTCAAAGTATAAATAAATAACAAGTTAAATACTTCAATATTTCAATTTCTACATTGGGCCATGCATTATACTAGATTTTGTTGGAATTCAAAGATAAAATAATATGTTTTCCTGTCTTTCTCTAGCCCTCTTCAGCTCCTACCTTTCCTGAGCTCCTCCAAAGTCTGTCCTTTAATCATGCTTTCATCCTTAGCAATGCTTCTACTGTAGCTTGACAAAAAATACTGCTACCACAGACACTTGACAGACTCTCACCTAAACAGATTGCATTCAATTAATAGACCACCACTTTTTTGACATTTCTACCGGCATAACAGACTACCTGTCCAATAGACTACATTCCCCTTAAACCTTGAAATAGACACTTACTTTTTCGAATCCATTCACACAACAATGACAAACACTTAGTTTAGGGTTTAAGGTTGAAATAGCAGAACATCATTCGAACATTTTATAGGCACTAACACCCTCAATTCCTACCCAATTCCTCATACTCCAATCTTCATTCAGTGACTGGCATCTAGCACCTCTATTCTTGGTTTGCTCCTGAAGAAGTTGCAAAACAAAAAACAAGCTTCCTACCATTCTATATATTTCATTACCTCCTAACCTTCCTGACTAGCACACGTAGCTAGTTTGCTCTGTCAAAATTTTACAACCCCATTGTAAACATTATGGCAGTTTGCAACAACCAGTTGTGCCTTCTTGACCTCCTCAGTAAATCTGGCAGTTTGTAGATTCCAGCAACTACAAACCACTACCCCCATTCCCTCTTACCATTTCCTAAGCTTAAATATGACAAAAACTCAACAACATTCTCTTTTTTTTATGCAATCTATCTTTTCATAGTCCCCCCTCAGGACCGGGGGGACTCTTTAATAACTTATCCTACATATGTTAATAGCTGCAAATAAATAAGTTAAAAAACCAAGAATTAACATTGCCACCTAGCTTTAACTTAATTCATTCTAATCTTTAATCTTTTGAACTCGAATATAGGGGAAACTTATTTTATCTAATTTTATTAAACCTTTGAATTTATTTAGAATATTAAAACCATCAAATTCTTGTGCTCCTTTCTATCTACTTTCATTAGCTAATTTATCAGCCACAGCATTTGCCTCCCTAAAAATATGTGTGATTTTACCTTTTAATTCTTTTATTAAACTTTTAATTTTATTAATATCATCCTCAAACTTTTATACTATTTTATCTGTCACTAAATCAACTAGCATACTCGAATCTACCTGAACTTGAATATTTAAAAAATTATTTTTCTTACAAATTGTCATTCCTTTGTATAATGCGTTAATTTCAGCGTGCAAGGCTGAAGATGACATGCCCCCATTGTGAATGCTTTTATTATAGTCCCCTCTCGATTTCTACTCCTCCACCCACTACTTTCATATCCCTCTTGAAGCTTCCATCTGTGTTTAGAACTAAGCCTCCTTGGGAGGGGGGGGGGGGGGGGGGGGGGGGGGGGGGGGGGGGCTTATTTCAGCTGATAACTCTTATTGCTGGCATTTTCTTTACACCTGTAGAGAGACCCCAAGTTAACTACATGTTCTCATCTAGTCCTATTCTACTCAATTTTATGGGATTACAAGCCTAGATAAATGTGCTTTCATTTTTAATTTTTTCTAATATGTTTATGGCATTCATCAGAGCACCATCAAACCTACTTCTATTTTTTGACTTCTATAAGCACCTGACTATGATATGCGGAATGTAATTTCTTTTCCATTTTAAAATCTTATTTTTAATATAACTATATCTCCTTTTTTTAACCTCTCTTCAAGTGATGTTGTGCTAGTTTCTATGTCCACGTCCATTTCTAATTTATTCCATATTTTCTGAGCTATTTTTCCTTTTGAAAAAAGATGATCCGAGTTTTCTATGTATTGACTGTATTGAAAAAAGATGATCCGAGTTAATCTTATGCCTTTCCTCTGAATATTTTCAACGATAGGAATCCCATTTGAAAGAAGTTTCCACATGAACACATTCATTTTTTTGCGGGAGCACCTTTGTCCATGTTGTTTCAAAAATATCTTGTGGAGATTTTTTATTTCTAACAAGCTTTTTAGCACTTTTTAGCGTAAATTTTCATTGTGGGTTCAGAGACCATTTCCACCCGGTGCTTTTTAGTATCGCGTGCTTCTCCACAATGATCTGCTGCTTGCACATCAACTTCAAGCTATTTGTTGCCTTTTTTGGATTTTTGAATGCTTTATCACCTAGGCTATAACTAGCTTTCATATATGCCACCCAAAAATTACCACTTTTATTATTTTCCAAACTCCACCAATTTTTTCAAGCTCATGCTTTGGCTATATCATTCAATCTATAGAAACCTAAACCTCCTTCATCCATTGGGAAACAGAGCTCTCCCCATCTTTTCCAATGGGTTGTATTTTTTCCTTCTCTTTTACCCCATAATAAATTAGACATTTCTCTTTCAAGCTTTGTAAGTATGTTTTTTGGTGGTTGTAAAGCCATTAGAGTGTATGCTAGTGTACCATGTAGCACATGCGTGATTAACGTAATTTTTCCTGCCATATTTAGTAGGTCTTCTTTCCACTCCGCAATATTTTACCTCAACTTTTCAACTAGGCCTACTAAATACTCCTACTTCAACCTTCCCTCATAAATCGGGCAACCTAAGTAGCTTAGAGCTCCTTTTTTATGCGTGAAGCCCGTGAGATTTTTAATTTTTGTAGCTATGTTTTCAAGCGTGTTCTTTGTAATTACAAATTGGAATTTATTTATATTTAACACTTGTATTGATTCTTCCTCCAAATTCTGCAATAACTTCATCAAATTTCTCATGGATCTACTACTTATATTTGAGAAGATAATAATATCATCCACATATGCTAAGCAGCTCACAGTCGGTGTGCTCCTTAGCTATTTATATGTAATGATTTTTCCCTCTCTCTTATCCTTTTTTTGATTTACTATAAAGAGCTCCAGATAAATGTTAAATAAGGATGGAGAGAGTGGGTCCTATTTTCTAAGCCCTCTTGTTGGTTTAAATTTTTCACTAGTCTATTCGTTTATGAGAATTTTAACCCATGTGCTAGAAATGCATCTATGCATTAGATTTATCTAGAATTCCGAGAAGCCCATCTTTCTCATTAAATAGCATAAAATATCTCATTCAACTCTATCCAATGCTTTGGACAAGTCCAATTTAAATATTACGTTATGCCCTCTTGATTTAGCTCCTATTTCCTTTATCATTTCTGAATCTAAATTAATATTTTTCATTATCGACCCATCCTTTACAAAACTGGCTTGTTCAATAGATATGATAGAGGTAAGAATTTTGCTGAGCCTTCCCTATAGTAATTTAGCTAAAATCTTATGAATTTACATAGACTAATTGGCCTATAATCTTTTCCTATCTGTTGATAAACCTTCTTAGGAATCAATACAATGAAAGAATTAGGCCACGCTTTTGTAATCTCCGTGCCAGCAAAGATATTAGAAATAGCCGCTACTAGATCTTTTTTAATAAAAAGCCAACTACGCTGAAAAAACCTGTTATTCCACCCATATGGACATGCCACACTATCTTTGTTCACACTAAACACCACCACCTTTACCTCTTCTTCTAAGGGGAGTTCTTCCAATTTTTTGTTATCTTTTTCTGAGACCTTCCTCAATATACTGCATTAATGAAACCCTTCTGGATGTGTTTGCACTGCATAAATGATTTTAAAATACTTTTCTAGTTCATTTTTTATTTCTTCTTCATTTTCTAACCATTGCCCATTTTCTATTTTTAATACTTTTATTTTTTGTTTATGCCTTCTTATTTTTGCCATAGCATTGAAAAATTTCGTATTTTTATCTCCTTCTTTTAGCCACTTGACTTTGGCTCTCTGCTTCCAAAAAATTTCTTTCATGTGCATTTCAATCCTTATTTGTGCTCTCGCTTTACTTAACTCAATTCTAGAAACGTCATCTTGCTTCTGCTCATATTCTATTTCAAGCGTCGCAACCTTCTATTCAGCTTTCTGAATGTTTTTACTTATGCTTCCAAAAATCTCAATATTCCATTTAGCAAGTTATATTCACAAGGTTCGAAGTATTTTGTCCAGAATTCACATAGGGTTGCCTAAAACTATTTTTTCTCATGATTCTTTTACTATGGCATCAAAACCCATATGCAATCCCCACATGTTTTGAAATTTAAACCCCTAGTTCTTCCCATTACTTACCTCCAATGTTATAAGGAGCGAGCTGTGGTCCGAGCAAGTTCTTCTTAGATGTTTGATTTGTATTCCTCCCATCTTGTCCATCCATTGTGTGTTAAGTAGAACTCAATCTAGCTTGAACCATATTGTTTTCATCCTCTTCCAATTATTGCACCATGTAAAGCTTGACCCAAGAAGGTCCGCCTCCATTAAATTCGCTCTTGCAATTGCTTCATTGAATTGATCTAAAGCAATCAGGTCAGGAGGTCGACCTCCCCTTTTTTCACTAGGATTTTTAATCACATTGAAATCTCGTCCAATAATCCATGGAGATTTCTTTGCGGCTAGATCATTCATTACTTTCTATAGCAATTTTTTATCTTCTCTAGCAATGTTAGCGTACACCATTGAAATGATCAAATCTGATTTACCTAATTTAAAGCTAATAATTTGCTCAGCTTCTGCAAATATTTCGACTTCCATTGAATTATTCCATAGGACCCATATTCTTATATTTTTCTATTTGTTCTTTTTTTTTACCATTGGTTCAGCTAAGATCACAATATTACTTTTGTGTATTTTAATTAACCCTTTAATTATATTTATCATAGAAGTATTTGCCACTCCTTTTATGTTCCAATACAGATTATTAAACATATTCATGTAAATCTTGTTTGTGCTCTAATGATGCATTTAGAATCATACTTCATATTTAAATATTTTTTCTGATTTCTTGGAATTTTACTTGAGCTAGGTGGTGCCTGCTCTTTTCCTAGTTTCATTTTTCCATGCCTTTCCCCATTCTTCTTATTCCTTCTATTGCACTTTCTCTATTATGTGGGATGAATCCGAACATATTCTTTTCATTTAAATCACCCTGATGCAAATTAGAGATATGCCTCACTTTCTCTTTATCCTGTCTTATAAAAGGCTAGCTTTTTGCCTCCGAGCCCTCCTCCGACAGAAGATCATCATCCCCCCAGTTATATCCCTTTATTTCTTTAATTTTTTCTATCCCTTTTATCTTCTCCTTCCTCCTTCTTCTAGCCCCAACCATACTATTTACTATCCTCCCTTCTTCCCCTATTCCTTCTACCATCCTTGCTGTTTCGGCAAGCCATTCCCTAATTCCTTCTATTCTATACCTTTCTATATCCTTTTCTACCCAAACCTCTTCATCTTTCTCTCCCTTTTTGCCATCTCTCTTCCCATCATTCTCCTTTCCAGCAGACCCTTTTTCAATTTCCTCCAATGCCCCATCTAAACACTCTTCCTCCCTCTCTCTAACACTCACAATTTGCCTATAAGCCCTACCCTCCATTCCTTCTGCCCCTTTCTCACTATGACTATCCTCTGCTTTCCTTCTCTCTTCTACAGTCTCCTCCCTATCCAATTTCACAGCTCCTTCTTCTACTCTCTGCCTCCTCTTCACCCATACCCTACTTCTACCTTTCCCCTCCTTAAACCCATCTCTTTTCTTACCTCCTTCCACCATACATTATTCTATTTAATGTCCCATTCTATGGAAATTTATGCAATAACTCGGCATGGATTCTGGAATAACCTCCTACTAAAATCCATTTGAGGAGTTACTACCAACCCATACTCTATTAGGGAGTGGATGTCTATGGTTTATTTCAATGCAAATTCTGGCCCTACTTGGTCTAGTCATGCAGTCCGTGGCTTCATCAATGAGCCATGATTTGCCTAAGCAAATTTTGATTGAGTATAGAGAAAGCTTGAGAAAAAAATGAAGAGAGAGGTTCAGTAAATTAAACTTTACCAGGGCCAATGCTAGTTCTTTTCGAGGAGTGAAGCTTGGCGACCACTTGATGACACGCATAAGGTACCCCGCAATTGTCCACTATCCTCTAAGCTATATTCGGAAAAAGTCTTGTTCCTCCTTGAAACAAAGGAAGATATGCTTCCCATCAAACCAAGCCATGCTTACCGCTTCCCTCAACTTTAATTAAGCAAGAAAATTATGAATGTCTTTGAATATGGGTCGACCATGGTAGAACGTCGTGACAAGAGTGAGCTTAAATGCATTAGCAAGCTTTGTGAGTTTTTAATTTGAAAAAATTACAGATAGCTCACCATTTTTCACATAAAATTTTAAAAATATTGGCTTGGTTTCATTGAATAGTGATGCAAATGTTTTTTGGTTAAAGAGTACACCATATATCTCCATTATAGCTTGAAAATTGAGCTTCTTTCCTCAACAATGGGTATTTCTCTCTCTAGAAAGTGAATTTTCTCTCTCTATAAGTTGAAAGAACTTTCAAAATTTTTACTTCTACTACTTATTCTTTTTATTCTTATTCTTCTTATTATTCTTATTATTCTTATTCTTCTTATTGATCTTATTCTATTTATTGTACATATACTTATTATTCTTTTTATTCTTCTTATTTTTCGTATTTTTCTTATTCTTTTTATTATTCTTATTCTTTTTATTTTTTTTTCTTATTATTTAACTTATTCTTTTTATTTTCTTTATTCTTCTTATTTTTATCTTTCTCCTTATTCTTCATATTCTTATTAATCTTCTAATTATTCTTGTTCTTTCTATTCTTTTTAATCTTATTATTCTTATTATTCTTATTATTCTTATTCTTCTTATTCTTCTTATTCTTCTTATTCTTCTTATTCTTCTTATTCTTCTTATTCTTTTTATTCTTCGTATTCTTCTTATTTTTTTTATTCTTCTTATTCTTATTATTCTTATTATTCTTCTCATTCTTCTTATTTTTCGTATTCTTCTTATTCTTCTTATTCAAATTTTTATTCTTATCCTTCTTATTCTTCTAATTCTTCTAATTCTTTTTTTTGCCTTATTATATTTATTCTTTTTCTTATAAATCATCTTATTCTTATAATTATTATAATTTTTTTAATTATTCTTTTTATTCTTCATATTTTTCATATTTTTCTTATACTTCTTAAAATTCTTATTCTTCTTATTCTTTCTATTCTTTTTATTAATCATATTCTTCTTATTATTCTTACTCTTTTTATTCTTCTTATTCTTAATATTAATTTTATTCTTTTTATTCTTTTTTATTTTTATTATTTTTCTTATTCTTATTATTTTTCAAATTCTTCTTATTTTTCTTATTCTTTTTTGTCTAATTATTCTTTTTATTTTTCTTATTCTTCTTATTTTTGTTATTCTTCTTTTTTTTATTCCTCTTATTCACATTATTTTTATTTTTTTTAATATTCTACTTCTTCTTATTCTTCCTTTACTTTTTATTCTTATTTTTATTATTCTTCTTATTATTCTACTTTTTCTTATTATTAATCTTTTTGTTTTTATTCTTCTTATTCTTCTTATTATTCATCTTATTCATCTAATTCTTTTTATTCTTTTTATTCTTGTCTTTTATCTTATTCTTCTAATTCTTGGTATTTTTCTAATTCTTCTTATTCTGCTTATTTTTCTAATTCTTCTTATTCTTCATAATTCTTCTTAATTTTCATATTCTTCTTATTCTTCCTATTCATCTTATTCTTTTAATTCTTGTTATTCTTCTCATTCTTCTTAATCTTCGTATTCTTCATATTCTTTTTATTATTTTTATTCTACTTTTTCTTCTTTTTCTTCTTATTTTATTAATTAATCTTATTATTCTTATTCTTTTTTTTCTAATTCATCTAATTCTTCTTTTTCTTTTTATTCTTCTATATCTTGTTATTATTATTTTTCTTCTTATTCTACGTATTCTTCTAATTCTATTTATTCTTCTTATTCTTGTTATTCTTTTTTATTCTTCTTATTCTTTTTTATCTTTTTATTCTTCTTATTTTTTTATTCATCTTATTCTTATTATTCTACTTATTCTTCTTAATATTTTTATTTTTTTTATTCTTATTTTTCTTCTTATTCTATTTTTTCTTTTTGTTATTTTTATTCTTGTTTTTCTTCTTATTCATCTTATTCTTCTTATTCTATTTATTCGTCTTATTCTACTTATTCTTCTTATTCTTATTATTCATCTTATTCTTTTTAATATTTTTATTCTTTTTTTTATTTTAATTCTTTTTATTCTTTTTATTCATTTTATTATTCTATTTCCTCTTTTTTATCTTAATTTTCTAATTCTTTTAATTCTTTTAATTCTTTTAATTCTTCTTATTCTTCTTATTCCACTTAATTTATCTTATTCTTCTTATACATTTTATTATTCCAATTCTTGTTATTCTTTTTAATTTTCTTATTATTCATATTATTCTTATTATTCGTTTTGTTCTTATTTATCTTATTTTTTTTATTCTTCTTACTCATCTTATTTTTTTTATTCTTCTTATTCTTCATATTCTTTTTTTTTTATTTTTATTATTCTTATTATTCTTATTATTCTTATTCTTTTTACTCTTCTAATGCGTATTATTTTTATTACTTCGTATTCTTCCTATTTTGCTCATTCTCCTATTCTTCTAATTCTTCTTATTCTTCATATTTTCATATTCTTCAAATTTTTTTATTCTTCTATCACTTCTTATTTTTTTATTCTTATTAATTTTCTTATTCTTTTTATTCTACATCTTCTTATTCTTCTTATTATTTTTATTCTTCTTTTTTTTCAAATTATTCTTTTCTTATTTTTTATTTTATTCTTCTTATTCTTCCTATTCAACATATTCTTCTTATTCTTCTTTTTCATCTTATTTTTCTAAATATTTGTATTCTTTTTTTTATTATTCTTATCTTTTTTAATTATTTTTTATTTTACTTCTTATTCTTCTTATTATTTTTATTATTCTTATTATTTTTATTATTCTTATTATTTTTATTATTCTTATTAGTATTTTTCTTTTTATTTTTCTTATTAATCTTAACTTCTTATTATTTTTATTCTTCTTATTTTTCTTATTCTATTTGTTTTTATTCTTATTCTTTTAATTTTTTTATTCTTTTTATTCTCTTATTCTTTTTATTCTTCTTATTCTTATTAATCTTCTTCGTCTTATCATTCTTCCTATTCTTTTTATTCTTATTCTTCTTATTTGTCGTATTCTTCTTATTATTCTAATTATTCTTATTCTTCTTATAATTTTAATTATTCTTATTTTTCTTATTTTTCTTATTTTTCATATTCTTCTTAATTTTCTTATACTTCATATTCTACTTATTTTTTTATCGTTCTTATACTTTTTATTCTCCTTTTTATTCATTTTATTTTTCTTATTATTTGTCTTATTCTTTAAATTATTTTAATTTTATTTTAATTATTTTTCTTATTCTCCTTATTCTTCTTTTTTTGCTTATTATGCTTAATCATCTTATTCTTCTTATACATTATATTCTTTTTACTCTTCCTAATCTTGTTAATCTTATTACTCTTTTTATTCTTCTTTATCTTCATATTCTTTTTATTCTTTTTATTCTTCTTATTTTCTTATGCTTCTTATTCTTCTTATTCTTCTTATTCGTACTATTCTTTATATACTTCTTATTCTTCTTATTCTTCTTATCCTTCGTATTCTTCTTATTCTTCTTAATCATCTTATTATTCTTATTATTTTTCTTATTCTTCTTACTCTTCTTATTTATTTTATTCTTTTTATTGTTTTTATTATTCTTATTCTTCATATTCTTCTTATTCGTCATATTCTTCTTTTTTTTAATGTTATTTTTATTATTAAACTAGCCCTCTCTTTTGGCAGAGGAATACCCTTTTTACAAGCTACATCTACCCTTAACCCAATTACACCCATTTAAATACCTTATATATAGGTAAACTTAGAATAATACTAATACTAGAAATGGCTACTATATATAAATCCAGCACGTGGGGTGGGAGTCTATAATTTAGAAAAACTAATTTAGGGAAGTTGGCTACAAAATCAAAAATGAAAGAATGGCTAATGAGAGATTCTTCTATTTCTTTGAATCCTTTATAAACATGTTCCGTCTTGCTTTGTGGCAATGGCAACCACCTCACCTCAGTCATGTACCTCTTAGCTGCACTGACAATCTTTATACTTCTTATTCTTCTTATTCTTCTTATTCTTATTATTCTTCTTTAACTTCTTATCCTTTTTATTCTTTTTATTCTTTTTATTCTTCTTATTTTTCTTAGTCTTCTTATCCTTCTTATTATTTTTATTCTTCATATTATTCATATTATTCTTTTTTTCTTATTTTTCTTATCCTTCCTATTCATCTTATTCATTTTATTCTTCTTATTCTTCTTATTTTTCTTATTCTTCTTTTTTATCCTATTCTTCTAAATTAGTTTATTCTTATTATTCTTCTTATTTTTCTTTTTATTCTTATTCTTCTTATTCTTCTTAATCTACTTTTTCTTCTTAATCTACTTATTCTTTTTTATTCTTCTTATACTTGTTATTCTCCTTGTTATTTTTTTTCTTTTTCTTATTATTCATCTTATTCTTATAATTATTCTGATTCTTGTTTTTTAATTAATTTTTTTCAATCTCCTTATTATTCTTTTTTTTCTTATTCTCCTTATTCCTCTTTTTTTATTCTTTTTAATCTACTTATTCTTCTTATTATTTCTATTTTTATTTTTCTTCCTATTCTTCTTATTTTTATTACTCTTTTTATTCTTCTTATTCTTTATATTCTTTTTATTCTTCTTATTTTTCTTCTTATTCTTATTCTTCTTATTCTTCTTATTCTTCTTATTATTCTTATACTTCTTATTCTACTTATACTTCTTATTGTTCTTATTGTTTTTATTCTTCTTGTTCTTCTTATACTTCTTATTCTTCTTATTCTTCTTATTTTATTTTTTTTTATTCTTCTTATTCTTCATATTTTTTTTTCATCTTTTTCTTCTTATTCCTCTAATTCTTATTATTGTTATTATCCTCCTTATTCTTTTTATTAATTTTATTCTTATTATTCTTATTATTCTTATTATTCATCTTATTCTTTTTATTCTTTTTTATTTTTTTTATTTCTCTTTTTCATCTTATTCTTCTAATTCTTTATGTTCTTATTCTTATTATTCTTCTTATCCTTCTTGTTTTTCTTGTTCTTCTTATTCTTCTTATTCATCTTATTCTTCTTATTCTTATTATTTTTCTTATTCTTCTTACTCTTCTTATTCATTTTATTCTTCTTATTCTTTTTATTATTCTTATTCTTCGTATTCTCCGTATTCTTCTTATTCGTCAGATTCTTCTTATTCTTCTTATTATTCTAATTCTTTTTATTTTTATTATTCTTATTATACTTCTTATTCTTTATATATTTTTTATTCTTCTTAATATTTTTATTCTTCCTAATCTTTTTATTATTCCTATTCTTCATTTTCTTTTAATTCTTATTATTCTTCATATTCTTCTTATTCTTATTATTGTTAATATTCTTAATATTCTTCTAATTCTTTTTCATCTTTTTTTTTCTTCTTATTCTTCTTTTTTTTACTTCTTCGTATTCTTTTTATTTTTTTAATTCTTCTTATTCTTTTTATTCATCTTAATTCTTATTAATTATCATATTCTTCTTATTCTTCCTATTTATTTTATTCTTCCTATTCTTCATATTCATTTTAATCTTCCAATTCTTGTTTTAATTCTCATTCTTCTTAATCTTCTTGATATTCATTTTCTTCTTATTCTTCTTATTATTCTTATTTTTCTTATTCTTTTTATTCTTTTTATTCTACTTATTCTTCTTATTCTTCTAATTTTAATTATTCATCTTATTCTTCTTATTCTTTTTATTTTATTATTCATGTTATTCTTTTTATACTTCTTATTCTTCTTACTAGTCTTATTCTTCTAAATCTTGTTATTTCTATTTTTCTTCTTATTTATATTATTCTTCTTATTCTTCTTATTCTTCTTTTTCTTTTCATACTTTTTATACTTTTTATTCTTTTTATTCTTTTTATTCTTTTTATTCTTTTTATTCTTTTTATTCTTTTTATTCATCTTATTCTTTTTATTCTTTTTTATTTTTCTTATTCCTCTTTTTCAACTTATTCTTCTAATTCTTTATGTTTTTTTTATTCTTCTTATCCTTCTTAATTCTTCTTAATCTTCTTATTCTTCCTATACATTTTATTATTCCAATTTTTGTTATTCTTCTTAATCTTCATATTCTTTTTATTCTTCTTATTTTTTGTATTCTTCTTATTATTCTTATTCTTCTTATTTTCTTATTCTTTTTATTCTTCTTATTTTTTTTATTCTTCTTATTATTCTTATTCTTCATATTCTCTTATTCTTCTTATTCTTCTTATTCTTCTTATTCTTCTTATTATTCTTATTATTCTTATTATTCTTATTCTTCTTATTCTTCGTATTATTCTTATTATTCTTATTCTTTTTATTCTTCATATTCTTCATATTCTTCTTATACTTCTTATTCTTCTTATTCTTTTTATTCTTCTTTAACTTTCTTATTCTTTTTATTCTTCTTATTCTTTTTATTCTTTTTATTTTTCTTCTTCTTCGTATTCTTCTTTTTTATCTTATTATTCTTATACTTCTTATTCCTCTATTCTTTTTATTTTTCTTGTCCTTCATGTTCTTCTTATACTTTTTATTCTTCTTATTCTATTTATTTTTTTTATTCTTCTTATTTTTCTTTCTCTTCTTACTCTTCTTATTCTTCTTATTATTCTTATACTTTTTTTTCTTCTTATCCTTCATATTCTTTTTATTCTTATTATTATTCTTCTTATTTTTTTTTCTTATTATTTTTCTTCATATTCTTCTCATTCTTCTTATTCTTCATATTCTTTTTATTCTTCTTATTCTACTTATTCTTCTTATTCTTCTTATTTTTCTAATTCTTCATATTCTTCTTATTCTTCTCATTTTTCTTAATTTTTGTTATCTTATTTTTCTTCTTATTCTTCTTATTCTTTTTATTTTTTTTATTATACTTATTCTTCTTATTCTTTATATTCTTCCTATTCTTATTATTATTCTTATTCTTCTAAATCTTGTTATTCTTATTTTTCTTCTAATTCATCTTAATCTTATTTTTTTTTTTAGAAAATTTGTTTTATTATAATCAAAGCCCTCTATTTTGGTGGAGGAATACCATTTTTACAAACTATACTCTACCCATTCCCCTTTTACACCCATCCTTTAATCTACATACAAAATATAACATAATCAAAATATGCTTTCAATGCATTTTTGGTATTTGCTCTTTATTAAATTTGCTGGAGATTGCTGTTTGCGTGGAGTTATTCCAGTGGTTGTATCATCCTGTCTTCTATTCTGGATCTTTTCAAATCTTATATGCTGTCCATTGCAGCTTTAATTCACTAGCCCAAGAAAGCTCATATGTCAACAGCAAGCTTCAACAATTATGGTCTTTAGGTATTTCCAGACTTTAAATCTGCCAAAAATATTTCTTGCTCTCTTGTATAAAGCATTTTGATCGCATGAGTGTCTCATTGCTTTCTCCTTTTTTTCCAGCTTCCATACTCTACAGCCTTTCCATATTCAACAGCCTTTCCATCTTCCATACTTAACATACACAAATCAAACAGAAAACACGCACAAAAACAAACAAATAGTAGTATAAACATCCAGCAGCCATCTTTTTATCACTCTATTATTGCCTTCCTCCACCTTGCATCTGTTTAACAAAGAGAAAAACAAGAAGAAGAACAACATAGTCCTATTCGTGCAATCCACTTACTGCTGTTGCTGCTGTTGCTGCTGTTGCCTACCTCCACTTACTGTTGTTTATCACTCTATGCACATTCCTTCTTCCAAGTCCATTACTGCTGTTGCTTTTTTCTTGTTGTACCTAGATTTGTTAAACTGAAAAACACACACTAGCATAGTACTTATAGCCACATATATCTAAACCCTTTAGTCCACCCCACAGGACCAGGGTGGATATCCAGGTTAAGGCTATACTTTAATTATTCGAATATATGGATATTCCATCTTATCCATTCTTATTATACCCTTGTATCTATCAGGAATCGAATCATTTATATATTCTCTATGTTTATTATTTTTTCCTTCTTTAGCCAGTTTATCAGCTAAAGCATTTGCTTCCCTGTATATATGTTTGATAAAAGCATTTAACGATAAGGCTAGATGGCCGATCTCTTCTAATTCATCTTCGTATTTCCATAAAGTATTTTTTTTATTTATCTTATCTACCACAATTTTAGAGTCCGACTGAATGTCTATATTTCTTAGTCCTCTAGAGAGACAGGCCCTCAAACCATCTCTTAATGCTAAGATTTCTAATTGAAGTGCAGAAGAGGCTTTGTAACTCCTTGAAAAGGCAAAAATGAGGTGACCTCTAGAATTTCTAATCACTCCTCCTCCTCCTGCTAAGCCTATATTTCTATCAAAACTACCATCGGTATTTAAGGAGAGCCTATCTAGTGGTAGTTTTTCCCACTTAACTCCTATAATTTTTTGTGATCTTTTCTTAGTAACCATAAGATTCCAAAAATTTAAAATATCATTATTTAGAAAATTAGTCTGGACTGTTATCGGGCAAGCTTCTGAAGTACTTATTAATTCTCTCTTTATAGCTTTCCAGATGTCTTCCACCGACATTCTCTTACCTTCATATCTACTGTTATTCCTAGCCTTCCATATACACCAGATAGCAATATGAGGTATATTATTTTTAACCCATTTTTATAAAGAGTTTCTTGTGTACGCTATATACCATTTTTGAAGTCTATTTCTAAGAGGGATGCATTTGTGCTTTATACCCATTTCTAATTCTAATCTTCTCCAAATTTCTAAAGCTATCTTTCCTTGTGAAAATAAATGATCTATTGATTCATTTTCCTGAAAACAGCATTCACACCTAGAGGGAAGTTGAATACCTTTCTTTTTTATATTTACATCTATTGGAATAATATTAGTGAGAACTTTCCATGTGTTAGTTTTAATTTTTTGAGAGTTATCATTATTCCAGGTCCATTTAAATAGTGAAAGCTCTTCCTTTCTACTTCTCACTTTATCTTTGATGGTTTTGATAGAGAATTTTCCATCTACACTCAATGTCCATTTCCAGCCACTTTTAGTGAGCTTAGAATATTTTTCTACTATCTCCCTTTGTTTAAGCATTTGCATCCACACTTGTGAAGCTCTACTCTTTTTTAAATCTTAATCTTATTATTCTTTTTATTCTTCTCATTCTTCTGATTCTTCTTATTCTTTTTTATTTTCTTATTTTTATTTTCTTTTTCATCTTATTCTTCTTATTCTTCTAATTCTTATTATTCTTCTTATTCTTTTTATTATTTTTATTCTTCTTATTTTTCTTATTCTTATTATTCATCTTATTCTTTTTATTCTTTTTATTCTTCTTATTCCTCTATCTCATCTTATTCTTCTAATTCTTTTTATTTTTCTAATTCTTTTTTTTTTTCAAAGTTTGTTTTATTTTTTTAATAACCCTTTCTTTCATCGGAGGAATACCATTGTTTCAAACTTTATACTACCCTTTACCCTCTTACACCCTTTTCATAAAACAAATTAAATGAAATTTAACATAAACCATAGCAACCTTTCATATGCATCTTCTTATGTTGGTATATGATTTTTTTGATGCCTTTCTACTGAACTTACTGTTAGGCCAATATCTGCTTATGAATTCTTCTTGTTGTCCTTCTTGTGCATGCCTTTTTAACACCCTTCTGCTTTATTTGCTTGATGATAAGCTTCCAGTGTTGCCTTCTCTGTCCCTTTGCTCCTGTCTAGCTGTTGGATTCAAAAACTCATCATGCCCCAATTTAGACCATGATCTAGTCCGGTCCTTGACTTTGTAGCCACTCCATAGGACCAGGATGGTTCTTATGTTTTCTTTATTATGTTGAACCTGTTGTTGGCCAATTTCATCCTACTTGTGTTCATGCTTGTGCATGCTCCTAATTTATCTGCTTGGTGGTGAGCCTCAGGACCACCTTCTCTATCCCCATGCTCTCTAAATAACACAATTTGAATTCTAATATCAAGGCTATATGAGGCCTTCTATTTTCTATGGTGTTTCTTGCTTCGCTTCAAATGAATCTGGATGTCACCTTCCCCTTTGTTCTACTTTCAACTTACCCACATGTCCTATGCCACTTTTCAAGATAACCTCCTTTATGTACCTTGTTGTCCTCTACTGCTTTACAACATCATTTGTGCTACCTAATAACTTGTGCCTTTCTTTTCCCAGATGCTACTTGCCATCCTAATTGTTGCATCATACCTGTATATAAACCCTTAACCCCCCACTTTGCCCTTATGATTACAACATATATACTAATAATAAGAATTTAAGCATCCTTGCTAGATCTTTTTGCTGCTCCCACTTCTCCCCATTACTATTTTTTTTTCTTCCATCATTCTGATATATCCACCACACTTCCTCTATCTGGAACCTCCATGCTCTTGCTGAAGACATAGCCCTAACACAGCCCCTAACAAGTGGCCTTCTCATTCTACTAATTTACATACCAGCCAAACACAGCCCCTTCAGTGTAACACATTCAGACACATACATCATAATACATACCACATAACACATTCAGACACATACTACATAATACATACCACATACCACATTCAGAATACAGACACTTAATGCATCATTTTACATACTACTTTCACAATTACAAACTCATGCAAAACACTGTATTTTGCACTTCCTACCACTATACTTTCTCTGCTAGTTCCTATTGCACATTCCTTGCTTGCCCCTGCCCATTCTAACAGCACCTAATCCTACCCCCACACCAAGAAGTCCAAATAAACCTACCCCCCTCCCCCCCCCCCTCCCCAGAGCAGAATAACCTCAAGCACCTCCTAGAGCAGAATAAAATTACTCCTCCCGGATCTTTTAACTCAAGCACCCCCTAGAGCAGATCAACCAAATCTTACCCGTTGCACTCACCGCAAGGAAAATTCCTGCACAGAAAAACTACAACCCATATTGATTATAAGCAACATTCTAAACCTTCTCAGTAGCTCTCATATCCTGCCTTTTTTAATCCTTGCATAAGAGAAATAAATCCTATCCAGTCTGGGGAGTCCTTTTAGTTTTTCTGGTATAGTCTCCTCATCATACTCATTTTCTCTTTTAAGTAAACCTATTCTAGCTAAATTATCTGCCATTGCATTTGCTTGGCAATATATATGCAATATCGATGCATTCAATTCTACCAAGATGTTTATAATTATCTCAATCTCCTCCTCATACCTCCATAAAGTTATTCTATTATTTACCAGATCCACCAATAATGAGGAATCTACCTGAATTTGTAAGTTCTTTAATCCTAGCTCATTACAAACGTATAGTCCCCTTTTTAGTGCGCAGATTTCCGAGTGAAGAGCAGAGGAAGCTTTGCAAGCAAGAGTAAAAGCTTTAATGATATTCCCTTGAGAATTCCTTATTACTCCTCCTCCCACTACTGCCCCTATATCTGTTAAAACTACCATCCATGTTAAGAGAGAGCTTACTTGCAGTTGGCTTGTTCCATCTTATGCTTCTTACCCTATTTATCTTAATCTTTTTAGTAGCCAACTCTCATGTGTTCTTGAAAAATCCATCTATCACCCTATTTCAACCCTAATAGGCATTGTACAGGATATATTACTAATTTTCTTTCTTATATCCTTTAAAATTCCAGCTAAATCCATCTTTATCCCCTCAAATCTATTTTTTTAGCTTTCCATAAGCACCAAATGACTACATGCGGGAGATTTTGGATCAGCCATTTCCTAATTGGTGTTCTTGAAGATTCCCTTTCCCACTTTTTAATTGTATCTACTAACCTCACCTATTTGCTACTAATTTGGTTATATTTCTTCAGTTCCTTCCAGACTTCTGCTGCAATTTTCCGTTTTGAGAATAAATGATCTATTGATTCTATTGCCTCAAAATAGTATTCACATCTGGATACCATTTTTATGCCTTTTCTTTGAACATTTGTATCAACTGATATAGCATTAGCAATAGCTTTCCATGCAAGCGAGCTCATTTCCAATGGAATATCTACCTTCCAAGCCTATTTGAATAATGATTGTATAGGTTTTTTCTTTCTTATCAATTCTTTTACTCATTTTAATGTGAATATTCCTTGTAGGTCAAGTGTCCATTTCCAGCCACTTTTTTTCAGTGTCAAGTGTGCTTCAACTATCTCTTTCTATTTTACTAGTGCTTTCCAATTATTTGAGGCCTTATTCAAAGACTTCTCCTTATCTCATCCATATTTAGCTCTCATATATTTGGCCCATAGACTATTATTTTCTTTTAATCTTCACCATCCTCTACAATCCCATGTAGTGGCCATATCCAGCAAACTAATTATTCCTAATCCTACTTCATCTTTTAGATAGCAAATATCTTTCCAGCTCTTCCAATGAAACTCCGGCTTTCCGTCTTTTTTACCCCATAAAAAGTAGTTATTTCCATTTCTAATTTCTTAATAAAGCTTTTCGGAGGATGGATGACTGACAATATATGGACCAGCATGCTTTGGAGTACATGAGAAATTAAAGTGATCCTACCCCCAAATCTCAATAATTCTTCTTCAATTTATCTTGTAAACAAATTAAATGTTTTTCTCCGAGTCTGCCCTCATATATAGGACAACCCATATACATTAAAGCACCTTTCTTTTGTGTGAAGCCTATGATGTTTTTAATCTTATTAACCACTTTCTTTAAAAATTTTGTCGCTAACATGAATTGACACTTCTTTTTATTCACTTTTTTTTTTGTTTATATCTCTAATGTTTGCAGAAGCTCTATTAAATTCATCAGAGATCTACTACTCATATTTATGAAAATTATCACGTCATCAGCATAGGCTAAACAGCATATTCTTGGAGTATTTTTTGGGTGCCTAAAAGAAACTATTCTAAATATATATCAAATAATAAACGAGACACTGGGTCGCCTTGTCTTAACCCTCTTTTTGGCCTAAACTCTTCCCCTTTCTTACCATTCACAATAACTTTCATCCATACACTCGAAACACATCTGTTTATCAAATCAATGCATGATTCCGAGAAACCTAACTTTATTAAGGCAAAATAGAGTATATCCCATTCTACCATACCGAACACTTAAGATAAATCTAGTTTCACTACAAAACTATTTCCTTTGATTTTAATTGTTATTTCTTTCATCATTTCTGAAGCTAATCGTATATTTTCAAATATTAATCTATTTTTAACAAACCCTATTTGTTCTTGTGATATTATATTTGGCAGGATACAACTTAATCTACCTTGCATGATCTTTGCTAGGATCATATAGACAGCATTACACAAACTAATAGGTCTAAAGTCTTCACATTTTTGTGGCGATTCTCTTTTTGGAATTAAAATAATAAAAGAATTCGCCCATGCCTTAGGAATATCTACTCCTACAAAAAAAAACTTAAAACTACAGCCACATGATCATTTTTAACAAAATGCCAAAAAATCTAGAAAAAATCATTATTCCAGCCATTTGGCCCAACCACACTATCATTATCCAGACTAAAAATAGCATTTCTTACCTCTTCTTCCGAGATCATCTCTATTTTCTGATTTTGTTCATTTGTGATAATTGCCTTAATTTCTTTCAATAGAGAGTCCCCTTCGTATCGAACCTACCCACATAAATGATTTTTAGAAAAAGCATCAAAGGAGGTTCTTATTTCCTCATCATCTTCCACCCAAGCACCCTCACCATTCTTTATGCCATTAATCTTATTTCTTTGTGCTTTGATTTTGCTCATATTATGAAAAAATTTAGTCTTTTTATCGCCATCTTTTAGCCATTTAATCTTTACACGCTGCTTCTAGTAGATTTTCTCCATATGCAATCTAAGCTTCAACTGACCTTAGCCTAACTTAGTTTATGTCTAGTCTCCTCATTCTGAATGTTGTCATTCTACTTCCAGCTTCTCTACATCTTCCTCCACCTGCTTAATCTTTTGGTTTAAATTTTCAAAAACTTCTCTATTCCTTTTTTCCAATCATCTTTTTAATCTATATAGCTTAATAATTAGAACCTGCATAGATTTTCCTAGTGATGGCTCTATCCATGACTCTCTTACCACCTTTTCGATCTCTAAATGTTTTATTTATATATTCTGAAATTTAAAGCTCCATGCTGATTGTTGATTTTTGTGAATCGATATGAGCAGTGGGCTATGATCCGGACAAGTTCTGTTTAAATGCCTTCAATCTTGTAACCCCTTGAGAGAAAACCCACTTAGCATTACACATGACCCTATCTAGTCTTGCCCAAATTGCTCCACTTTTCTGCCAGTTATTACACCAGGTAAAGCTCGAGCCTATAAAGTCTACATTTATTAAGTTAGCACTAGTGATTATGTCATTAAATTGTGACATAGCCACTGTATCTGGAATTTTTCCTCATCTTTTTTCCTGTGCACTTCTTATCACATTAAAATCTTCTTTTATAATCCATGGAGTGTCTTTTATTGCTATTTCCTTCATCTCTATCCATAAATCTAATCTATCTTTTTTAGCATTTTTAGCATGAACTACTGAAATTATTTATTCTGCATCTTTATGCATTTTAAAATGTCCATATTATTATGCCACATAATCTAGAATTTACAATGTAAGTTTGCATACGCACTATTAAATCCTAATATTTCACTGTATTTAGCTAATTGGTCATTGTGTATCATGGGTTCTGCAATAACAACTATGAAAAATTATATGTTTTTATTAATTATTTTAGCCTATTTATCGAGGGGTTATTAGCCACACCCTTATATGCCAGTAAAGATGACTATTCATTAAAACCTGGGTTTGCTTGAGGTCTTGTTGTGCACTTAGACTCGCAAGTCTTATTTAAATATTTCTTCCTATTTCTTAGAAACTTAGGTGTGTTAAGAGTGCCTTGCATTATCTTCTTATATCTTAATTACTATCTGAGTTGCATAGCCATTTGTTTCATGGCTTCCATGGTTTGATCCCTAGTAAGCTTCTCCTAATCCTCTTCAAAGATTTCTAAATCATTCTTAACCTTTTCTAGATTACCCTCCTCATTATCTTCCCCCTTACCTATTGATGGACAACTGAAAAGCTTCGATTCTTCTTCTAGAAAATCGAGAAGGTCATCATCAATCCAGCTATAGTCCTCCTCCTTCTCCCACAAGACCCTCCTAGTTTTAAACCTCTTACCCCTCTTCCTTTTACTTTTCACCACCTCTCAACCTTCATCCTCCCCACCCACTTCCCATCCTTCTGCCCTTACCACTGCCTCTATTTTCTTATTGTTGCCTACCTCCTTTTCGGTTTGAACCCCCACCTCTTCCCTCCTACCCTCCCTTTCCTCCCCTATTTCTGTTTCTAAAGGCCACCCCCATCTAGGATTAGGGCCCCTTCTTCCTTTCTAATCCATTCCATACTTCCTGTATCCCTGTGCCCCTTCCCTCTGCCCTTCTCCTCTAACCCCAACCTACACTCTTCCAAAGGATGCCCTAACCTCTTGCAGCCTTGACAGAAATGAGGCATGTTTTATGGGATGACATGTTCCCAAAATCCCTCACTCTACTCTCCCTTTCCACTACCTATCCAAATCCTAGCAGGTGGATGTGTAAGTAAGTTAGATTCAACACATACCCGAGAATTATTCAGCCTAGTCATGGAAAGTGTTGCCTCATTTCGTAGCTCTGGCTTACCGAAACATGAAGAGATAGCATACAGAGAGTGTATATTATAGAGATATAGAGGAAGGTTCGGGAATGAGAACCATACCGGAGCTAGAAGCGCCTCCTCATGTGGGTTGAAGTTTTTCGTCCACTTTAGAATTCGCATAGGATTTCAATTGACTTGCCATAACCACCTTAGCCATATATGGTGGAAATCCTCCTCCATACAACACAGTAGGAAGAGGTGTTTAGTGTCGTAGTCAGTGAATTTCACCCTTCCCTTAAGCTTCAATGAGGTGATAAATGACTGTATGTCATTTGCACGAGTTATGCAATGGGAAAACTTCCTTATTAATGTGAACTTGAAGGGCTCTGTAAGCCTATGTAACTTTTCCAAAGGGAAAAGAATCACGGGACTCCCTTCCTTGTTTCCGAACAATGGAAAAGGAGGCGCGAATTCAGTAAAAATTGAAGAAAAGGACTTCTTATTTAATAAGAAGTCTCTTTGCTCCAGTTTGAGCTTGAAAGCTACTTGAATTAAGTAGGAAAGGAATTTTCTCTTTCTAAAAAATGGAAATTTCTCTCTCTAAAAGTTGAGAGAGTTTTCTTTTATTTTTCTAATTCTTCTTATACTTCTTATTCTTCTTAATTCTTCTGAATCTTCTTATTCTTCCTATACATTTTATTATTCAAATTCTTGTTATTCTTCTTAATCTTCTTATTATTTTTATTCTTCTTATTTTTTTTATTGTTCTTAATCTTTTTATTCTTCTTATTTTTCTTATTCTTCATATACTTCTTATTCTTTTTATTTTTCTTATTCTTCTTATTCTTTTTATTTTTCTTATTCTTCTTATTTTTGTTATTCCTCTTATTATTCTTCTTATTTTCATTCTTCTTCTTTTATTCTTATTCTTCTTATTCTTCGTTTTCTTCTTATTCTTCTAATTTTGCAAATTCTTCTTATTGTTTTTGTTATTCTTTTTATTCATCATATTCTTCATATTCTTCATATTCTTCCTATTATTCTGATTCTTCTTATTCTTCTTATTTTTCAAATTATTCTTATTCTTCTTAAACTTCTTATTCTTTTTATTTTTCTTATTCTTCTTATTCTTCATCGTCTTCTTATTTTTTTATTCTTCTTTTTCTTCATATTATTCATATTTTTCTTTTTGTACTTATTATTCTTATTCATCTTATTTTACTTATTTTTTTTATTTTTCTTATTTTTCTTTTTCATATTATTCTTCTAAATCTTTTTATTCTTCTTTTTATTCTTTTTTTTATTCTTTTTATTCTAGAAATACTTATTATTTTTCTTATTATTCTTATTCTTCTTATTTTTCTTATTCTTTATATTCTTTTATTCTTATTCTTCTTATTTTATTTTCTCCTTATTATTATTATTATTCTTCTTCTTGTTATTCTTATTATTATTATGCCTCTTTTTTTTATTAGTCTTAATATTCTTATTCTTAATATTCTGCTTATTCTTCATATTCTTCTTATTCTTATTATTCATCTTATTCTTTTTATTTTTTTTTTCTTTTTATTCTTTTTATTCATTTTATTATTTTTATTCTTTTTATTCTTTTTATTCTTTTTATTCTTTTTATTCTTTTTATTATTTTTATTCGTTTTATTCTTTTTATTCTTTTTTATTCTTTTTATTTTTTTTATTCTTTTTATTCTTTTTATTCTTTCTATTCTTTTTATTCTTTTTATTCTTTTTATTCTTTTTATTCTTTTTATTCTTTTTATTCATTTTTATTCTTTTTTATTCTTTTTTATTCTTTCTTATTCTTTCTTATTCTTTTTTATTCTTTTTATTCTTTTTATTCTTTTTATTCGTTTTATTCTTTTTATTCTTTTTATTCTTCTTTTTCCTCTTTTTCATCTTATTCTTCTAATTCTTGTTATTTTTATAATTCCCCTTATACTACTTATTCCTCTTAATCTTATTATTCTTCTTATACATCTTATTATTCTAATTCTTTTTATTCTTCATAATCTTTTTATTCTTTTTATTCTTCTTATTCTTTTTATACTTTTTATTCTTCTTTTTTTTCTTATTTTTCTTAATTTTCTTATCCTTCTTATTCTTCTTATTCTTCTTAGTATTCTTATTATTCTTATTCTTATTTTTCTTCTTATTTTTTTTATTCTTCTTATTTTTTTTATTCTTATTATTCTTCTTATTTTTTTTATTCTTCTTATTCTTCTTATTCTTCTTATTTTTTTTATTCTTCTTATTCTTACTATTCTTCATATTCTTCCTATTCTTCATATTCTTCTTATTCTTCAGATTCTTCGAATTCTTCTAATTTTTCTTACACTTCTTATTTTTTTATTCTTCTTATTCTTTTTATTATTCTTATTCTTCTTCATCTTATTATTATTCAAATTATTTTTATTCTTCTTATTCTTCATATTATTCTTATTCTTCTTTTTTTTCTTATTCTTCTTATTCTTCCTATTCATCTTATTCTTCTTATTCTTCTTATTCTAAATCTTTTTATGCTTCTATTTATTTATTATTCTACTTATTCTTCTTATTCTTTTTTTTTTCTTTTTATTCTACTTTTACTTCTTATTCTTCTTATTCTTTTTATTCTTCTTATTTTTCTTATTCTTATTATTTTTCTTATTTTTTTATTATTTTTTTTATTCTTTTTATTTTCCTTATTATTCTTATTCTTCTTTTTTTTATTCTTATTTTTCTTCTTATTTTTCTTCTTATTTTTCTTATTTTTCTTATTTTTTCTTATTTTTCTTATTCTTTTTATTCTTTTCATAGCGAGTTCGATCTCGACATCACTTTAGAGTCACATCCTAGATCTGATGACAAAGTAGTCAGATAAGTGTACTAATAGATGATCAAAGGCAGTCAGATTTCTTTCTTCTCGATAATGTATACAAAATGTGATCCACGGGTTGGTACAAGATTCGTAATGTAGTTTCTAATTAATCTTCTTATTCTTCTAATTCTTCCTTTTCTAATTATTATTATTATTATTATTATTATTATTATTCTTCTTCTTATTCTTATTCTTCTTATTCTTATTCTTATTCTTCTTATTCTTATTCTTATTCTTATTCTTCTTATTCTTATTCTTATTCTTCTTATTATTCTTACTCTTCTTATTTTTCTTATTTTTCATATTCTTCTTAATCTTCTTATTCTTTATATACTACTTATTCTTTTTTATTCTTCTTATTCTTTTTATTCGCCTTATTGTCCATTTTTTTTTCTTTTTATTCGTCTTATTATAATAATTATTCTAATTCTTGTTTTTTTAATTATTTTTCTTATTCTTCTTTTTTTTTCTTTTTTTTCTTTTTATTCATATTCTTTCAATTCTTTTTATTCATATTACTCTTTTTATTCTTTTTATTCTTCATATTCTTTTTATTCTTCTTACTTTTTTTATTCTTTTTATTCTTCTTATTCTTCTTATTCTTCTTAAACTTTTTATTCTTATTATTCTTATTATTCTTATTATTCTTCTTATACATCTTATTCTTAATCTTCTTATTTTTTTTATTCTTCTTATTCTTGTTATTCTTGTTATTCTTCTTAAACTTTTTTTTCTTTTTATTCATCTTATTCATCTTATTCTTCTTATTCTTCTTATTCTTCTTATTCTTCTTAATCTTCTTATTCTTTTAATTCTTTTTATTCTTCATATTATTCTTATTTTACTTGTTTTTCTTATTCTTCTAATTTTTCTTATTCTATTTATTCTTATTATTCTTCTTATTCTTCTTACTCTTCATACTCTTCTTATTATTCTTATTCTTCTTATTCTTTTTTTTTTTGAAAAAGTTATTTATTAATTTTTACCCTCTCTTTTGGCGGAAGAATATCGTTAATAGAAACTAACATCTACCTTTTTCCCTCATACCCCATTTCCTAGACTCTAATAAAGACTACTCAATTTAAATAAAGTTGCAAAAACTTTTTTCTGAGTTTCTCAGATTAAAATCAAAAAGCAAAAATGTGTGAAGCCTTATGTTTTCATTGAGCTTCCTCGCTTCACTTCAAATGAATCTGGATGTCACCTTCTCCCTTTGTTATGCTTTTAGCTTGCCCCTCAATTTAAACAAAGATTTTCACCTCTTAATTGTCCTCTGTCCCTTAACCAAATAACCTCCCTTATGCTGCCTAGTTGCTTGAGGAGCCTTCCTTTTCCCATGTTCTTGTCTGCCTTATGTTTGTTTCAAAATAGCCAGGCGCATCATACTTATATAACAACCCTTATCCCCCCACTATCACTTTATAATTTCCAGCATAGTTAATAACAATAAAATTTAAGCCTCCTTGCTAGATATTCAGCTACTCCGACTACTCCTCATTATTCCATCAACCTCTTGGACTATCCACCATTCTGCCTTTTTCAGGAGCCTCCATGCGCTTGCTGTAAAAATACAGCAGCAACAGGACCATGCTTCCTGCTATCTTGACCCACCATTTACCCACCGACCGGATACCTGACCATAGCCCCTAACAAGTGGCCTTCTAATCCTACAAATTTACCAGCCATAACACAGACCCTTCAATATAACACATTCAGACACATACCACGTAACACATTTGACACGCAATTAACACAGACACTTCAATGTAACACATTCAGACACACCTGACTTTAAAGACTACTTTCACAGTTACAAACTCTTGCAGAACCCTTTAGTCTTCTATGCTTCCTGCCACTTTACTCTCTCTGCTAAATCCCTATAGGAGTCAAACAAACCACTGCCCATTTACTCTTACTCCTGCCCATGTCATGAAAATTCCCCTGCACACACCAAAAACCCGAAAAAAACCTACCAACCCAATTCCGTAACCTCCCTTATTACAACAAAGAAAATAAGAATAAAACTAAAGCATAATAGAATCTTCCACCATCCTGGTTCCATCTTCCTCCCTGATCTTTAAGCTCAAACACCCCCAAAGTAGAAACCAGAACCCACCCAATGCTCACTGCAAAGAAAGATTCTCTACACACAACTACATGCAATATCGATTATAAAACCAAATCCTAACTGAAAACAACTTCCTAAGCATTCCCAACTACTCTCATATCCTACCCTTTTTGACCCTAAAATAAGGGAAAGAAAGCCTATCCAGTATGGCTAATCCTTTTAGTTTTTTTTGTATAGTCTTTTCGAGATACTCATTTTCTCTTTTATGTAAACCTATTATTGCTAACTTATCTGCCAAAGCATTTTCTTCCCTATATATGTGCATTATCGATGCATTCAATCCTTCCATGAGATTTATATTTATCCCAATCTCCTCCTCATATGTCCATAAAATTATTTTATTATTTACCAGATCCACCAGTAACGTGGAGTCTACCTGAATTTTAAGTTCTTTATTCCTAGCTTTTTACAAACATGGAGTCCTCTATTTAGTGCACAAATTTTCGAATGAAAAGCCTGGGAAGGCTTTACTGGCAAGAGTAAAAGCTTTAATGATCTTTCATTGAAAATTTTTATTACTCATCTCCCTACTGTCCCTATGTCCCTATTAAAGCTATCATCCGTATTAAAAGAAAGCTTACCTTCAGTCGGCTAGTTCCATCTTATGCTTCTTACCCTATTTATTTTAATCTTATTAGTGGCCAGCTCCCATGTGTTCTTCACTAATCTATCTACCACTGTATCTTCAACCCTAATAGGCTTTGTACAGTATATATTACTAATTTCTTTTATGATATTTTTAAAATTCCAGCTAAATCCATTCTTATTCCCTCAAATATACTCTTATTTCTAACTTTCCATAAATACCAGATAACTACATGTAGGAGATTTCAAGTAAGCCATTTCCTAATTGGGCTTCTCGAAAATTTCCTTCCCCACTTTTTAATTCTATCTACTAACCCTACCTCTTTTCCACTGATTTGGTTAAATTCCTACAGTTCCTTACAGACTCCTACTACAATTTTTCCTTCTAAGAATAGATGATTTATTGATTCTATTACCTCAAAAGAAGCATTCCCATCTTGATACTGTCTTTACGCCTTTCATTTGAACAATGGTATCAATTGATATAGCATTAGAAATAACTTTCCATGCAAGCGAGTTCATTTTCTACGGGATATCAACCTTCCAAGCCCATTTAAAAAGTGATTGAATAGGTTTTTTATTTTTTATTGATTCTATTCCCGATTTTAATGTGAATGTTCTTTGTGGGTTAAGTATCCATTTCCAACCACTTTTTTTTCAGTGTCGAATATGCTTCAACTATCTCTTTCTATTTTCCTAGCATTTTCCAATTATTTGAGACCTTTAAATTCTTATCCTTATCCCATACGTATTTAGCTCTCATATATTTGGCTCATAGACTATAATTTTCTTTTAATCTCCACCATCCCTTACAATCCAATGTTGTGGCCATATCCTGTAGACTAATTATTCCTAAACTTGCTTTTTCTTTTGGGTGGCAAATATCTTTCAAGTTCTTCCAATGAAGCTTTGGTCTTCCGGCTTTTTTGCCCCATAAAAAAATCGCCATTTCCATTTCTAGTTTCTTAATAAAACTTTAAGGATGGTGTATAGCTGAAAAGATATGGACCAGCGTGCTTTGAAGTACATGAGAAATTAAAGTGATCCTACCACTAATTCCCAATAATTCTTTTTTACAACATACTATTTCCTTTCTCATTTTATCTTGTAAAAAATTTATGTATTTTTCTGTAAGTCTGCCCACGTATATAGGACAACCCAGATACATTAAAGAACCTTTGTTTTTTGTGAAACCTATGATATTTTTAATCTTACTAACCACTTTCTCTAAAGATTTTGCAGCTAGCATAAATTGACACTTCTTTTTATTCACTTTTTGCACCATTTCTATTTCTAATGTTTGGAAGAGCTCGATTAGATTCATCAATGATATGCTACTCGCATTCATGAAAATTATCACATCAGTAGTATATGCTAAATAGCCGATTCTTTGAGTATTTTTAGGTTTCCTAAAAGGAACTATTTTGCCTTTAGACATTCTCTTGTTAAAGCTAAGAATTAGTAATTCTAAGTATGTATCAAATAATAAAGGAGACAATGGGTCACCTTGTCTTAACTCTCTTTTTGGCCTCAACTTCTCCCCTTTCTTTCCTTTTATAACAACTTTCACCCATACACTTGAAACACATCTACTTTGTAGGATTTTTTCCGGTATCTTATAGACTGCATTGCACAGACTGATTGGTCTAAAATCCTCATATTTTTGTGGCATTTCTTTTTTTGGAATTAACACAATATATGAATTAGCCCATGTCTTAGAAATATCCGCTCCTACAAAAATACTTGAAACTACAGCCACAAAATCATTTTTAACAAGATTCCAGCATATCTAGAAAAAATAATTATTCCAGCTATCTAGCCTTGCTGTACTATCCTTATCCAGGCTAAAAATATCATTTCATACCTCTTCTTTTTCCGGGATCATCTCCATCTTTGGTTTTGATCATTTGTGATAATTTTTTTTGATTTTATTCATTAGAGAATCCCATTCATGTCGAACCTGCAAACATAAATGATTTTTAAAGAACACATCAAAGAAGGTTGCTATTTCCATATCATCTTCCACCCAAGCACCCTCACCGTTCTATATGTCTTTAATATTATTTCTTTGTGCTTTAATTTTACTCACATTATGAAAAAAATTTGAATCTTTGTCACCATCTTAGAGCCATTTAATTTTAGCACGCTACTACCAATAGGTTTCTTCGATGTGCAATCTGAGCCTCAACTATTTCTTAGCCTTACTTAGTTTATGTCTAATCTCTTCATTCTAGGTGCTGTCATATTTTGATTCCAGCTTCTCCACCTTTTCCTCTGCCTGCTTAATCCTTTGGTTTAAAATCCCAAAAATATGTCTATTTTATTTTTCCAAGCAAATTTTTAGTCTGTATAGCTTCAATGTTAAAACCTGCATAGGTTTACCTAGTGCTGGCTCTATTCATGACTCTCTCACCACCTTATCCAACTATAAATGCTTTTGAGAGAAATTCTGAAATTTAAAACTCCCTACTAATCTTTGATTTTTTCGAATCGATATGAGCAATGGTCTATGATCTGAACAGGTTCTATTTAAGTGCCTTAGTCTTGTAAACCCTTGAGAGGATACCAACTTAGCATTACACATGACCCTATCTTGCCTTGCCTAAGTTTCTCCTCTTTTTCAATAATTATTGCAATAGGTGTAGCTCGAACGTATAAAGTCCACTTCCATTAAGTTATCGTCTTATTCTTCTTATTCTTCTTTTTCATCTTATTCTTTTTTTTTCTGATTATTATTTTAATTCTTGTTATTTTTATTATTACTCTTATACTTCTTATTTTTTTTTATTTTTTTTATTCTTCTTAATATTCTTATTCTTCATATTCTTTTTATTATTCCAATTCTTCTTATTCTTCTTATTCTTCATATTCTTTTTATTCTTATTATTCTTATTATTCTTATTATTCTTATTATTTTTTTTCTTCGTTTTCTTCTTATTCTTCTTATTCTTTTTATTTTTCATATTCTTCTTAATTTTTCTTAATTTTCATATTCTTCTTATCCTTCCTATTCATTTTATTTTCCAATTCGAGTTATTATTCTCATTCTTCTTAATCTTCTTAATCTTCTTATTATTTTTATTCTACTTATAATTCTTATTTTATTTATTCGTCTTATTATTATTATTATTATTATTCTTATTCTTATTATTATTCTTATTCTTCTTATTCTTTATATTCTTTTTATTCTTTTTATTCTTTTTATTCTTCTTATTCTTTTTATTCTTCTTATTCTTCTTATTCTTATTATTATTTTTAATATACATATCTTTTTATTTTTGTTATTCATCTTATTCTTCTTATTTTTCTTATTCTTATTATTCTTCTTATTCTTTTTAATATTCTTATTATTCTTATTTTTTTAATCAACTTATTCTTCTTATTTTTCTTATTCTTATTATTCTACTTATTCTTCTTATTCTTTTTATTCTTTTTATTCTTCTTTTTCTTCATATTCTTCTTATTCTTCTTATTCTTATTATTAATCTTATTCTTTTTATTATTTTTATTCTTTTGATTCTTTTGATTCTTCATATTTCTCATTTTCATCTTATTCTTCTAATTCTTATTAATTTTTTAATTCTCCTTATACTTCTTATTCTTTTTAATTCTTCTTAATCTTCTTATTCTTCCTATACATTTTATTATTTCAATTCTTGTTATTCTTGTTATTCTTTTTATTCTTCTCATTCTTCTTATTCTTCTTATTCTTCTTATTCTTTTTATTCTTCTTATTCTTCTTATTTTTTTTATTCTTCTTATTCTTTTTATTTTTCTTATTATTCTTATAATTTTAATTCTTTTTATTTTCTTCATTCTTATTATTCTTCTTAATTTTCTTATTCTTTTTAGACTTCTTATTCTTCTTATTCTTCTTATTCTTATTAATCTTCTTTTCTTACTATTCTTTTTATTATTCTTCTACTTTTTGTTCTTATTCTACTTATTCTTCGTATACTTCTTATTATTCTTATTCTACTTATTGTTCTTATTTTTCTTATTCTTCTACTTATTCTTATTATTCTTATTTTTCTCATTATTCTTATTATTCTTATTATTCTAATTTTTCTTATTATTCTTATTCTTCTTATTTTTCTTATTCTTCGTATTCTTCTTAATATTCTTATTCTTCATATTCTACTTATTCTTTTTTATTCTTCTTATTCTTGTTATTCTTCTTATTATCATTTTTCTTTTTCTTATTATTCATATTATTCTTATAATTATTCTATTTCTTATTTTTTTTATTATTTTTCTTATTCTCCTTATTCTTCTTTTTTTTCTTATTCTTCTTAATCTTCTTATTCTTTGTATTTTTTATCCTTCCTATTCTTATTATTCTTATTACACTTTTTATTCTTCTTATACTTCATATTCTTTTTATTCTTTTTATTCTTTTTATTATTCTTATTTTTTTTATTTTTTTTTCTTATTATTCTTCTTATTCTTATTTACATTTTTATTCTTTTTTTTCTTCTTATTTTGTTCCTTCTTGTACTTTCTATTCATCTTATTTTATTATTCTTCTTGATCTACTTATTATTATTCTTAATCTTATTATTTTTGTACTTCTTACTCTTCTTATTCTTCTTATTCTTCTTATTATTTTTATTTTCTTATTCTTCTTATTCTTCTTATTCTTCTTATTCTTCTTATGCTTCATATTCGTATAATTCTTCTAATTATTCTTATTCTTTTAATTCTTATTATTTTGATTATTCTATTTATACTTATTATTCTTTTTATTTTTTTATTCTTCTTAATCTTCTTATTCTTCCTATTATTTTTAATATTCATATTCTTATTATTCATCTTTATTTTCTTATTTATTATATTCTTGTTATTCTTATTATTTTTATTATTTTTATTATTTTTATTATTTTTATTATTCTTATTATTCTTATTATTCTTATTATCTTTCTTATACATATTCTTCTTCTTTATCTGCTTATTCTTATTATTCTTCTTATTCTTTTTATTCTTCTTATTCTTATTATTTTTTAATTCTTCTTAATTCTTCTTAATTTTTATTTTCTTCTTATTCTTCCTATTCTTTTTATTCTTCCAATTCTTGTAATTCTTCTCATTCTTCTTAATCTTCGTATTCTTCTTATTCTTCTAAATTTTTTAATTTTGATTTTTCTTCGTATTCTTTTTTTTCTTTTTATTCTTCTTATTCATCTTAAGTTTCTTATTCTTCTTATTCTTCTTATTCTTCTTATTCTTTCTATTCTTTTTATTCTTTTTATTTTTCTTATTCTTCTTATTCTTCTTATTCTTCTAATTCTTTTTATTCTTTTTTTTCCTTATTGTACTTATTCTTCTTATTGTTCTTATTATTTTTAGTCTTCTTATACTTCTTATTCTTATTATTAGTGTTAATCTTCTTATTCTTTTTATTCCTCCTATTCTCTTTATTCTTATTGTTATTATTCTACTTTTTCTTCTTATTCTCCTTCTTCATCATCTTCTTATTTTTCTTATTATTCTTATTCTTTTTATTCTTCTTATTATTCTTATTCTTCTTATTATTCTTATTATTCTTATTTTTCTTATTCTTCGTATTCTTCTTAATCTTATTATTCTTCATATTCTTTTTTATTCTTATTATTCTTTTTATTATCCATATTATCCATTTTCTTTTTCTTATAATTCTTCTTATTCTTATAATTATTCTAATTCTCGTTTATTTAATTATTCTTATTCTCCTTATTCTTCTTAATCTTCTTCTTCTTATTAGTCTTTCTATTCTTTTTTATTCTTCCTATTATTATTATTATTCTTATTACTCTTTTTATTCTTCTTATTCTTCATATTCTTCTTATTTTTTTTATTCTTCTTATTTTTCTTATTCTTCTTATTCTTTTTATTCTTCATATTCTTTTTATTCTTCTTATTCTTTTTATTCTTCTAATAATTTTTATTCTTCTTATTCTTCTTATACTTCTTATTCTTCTTATTCTTTTTTATTCTTCTTATTCTTTTTTATTCTCATTATTCTTTTTATTCTTCTTATTCTTCCTATTCTTTTTTATTCTCCTTATTCTCTTTATTCTTCTTATTCTTCTTATTCTTCTTATTCTTTTGTTTATTCCTATTCTTCTTATTCTTCTTATTCTTCTTTTTTTTATTCTTCTTATTCGTCCTATTCTTCTTATTCATCCTATTCTTCTGATTCTTCTTAATTTTCTTATTCTTCAAATTCTTTTTCTTCTTTTTATTCTATTTACACTTCTTATTCTTTTTATTCTTCATATTCTTCATATTCTTCTTATTTTTATTCGTCTTGTTATTCTTCTTATTATTTTTATTCTTCCTTTTCTTCATATTATTCTTATTTTTCTTATTTTTCTTATTCTTCTTATTCTTTCTATTCATCTTATTCTTCTAATTCATCTTATTCTTCCTATTCATCTTATTCTTCATATTCATCTTATTCTTCGTATTCTTCTAAATCTTTTTATTCTTTTTATTTTCTTATTCTTCTTATTCTTTTTATTATTTTTATAGTTCTTATTCTTCTTATTCTTCTTATTCTTCTTATTCTTTTTATTTTTTAATCTTCTTATTCTTCTTATTCTTCTTATTCTTCTTATTCTTCTTATTCTTCTTATTCTTCTTATTCTTCTTATTATTTTTATTCTTTTTATTTATTCTCCTTATTCTTCTTATTTTTCTTATTTTTTTATTCTTCTTTTTCATATTAATCTTCTTATTCTTCCTATATTTTTTATTTTTATTCTTCTTATTCTACTTATTCCTCTTATTATTCTTATTATTCTTATTATTATTATTCTTCTTCTTATTCTTCTTGTTTTTTTATTCGTCCTTTTCTTTTTATTCTACTTATTCTTATTATTCTTCTTAATCTTTTTATTCTTTTTTTTTATTTTATACTTCTTTTTCTTCTTATTCTTCTTATTATTTTTATTATTTTTATTTTTCTTTATCTTCTTATTGTTCTTATTTTTTTTTATTCATCTTATTTTTTTATTCTTTTTTATTTTTCTTATTCCTCCTTTTCATCTTATTCTCTAATTTTTGTTATTATTATATTTCTTCTTAATTCTTCTTATTCTTCTTAATCTTCTTATTCTTCTTTTACAGTTTATTATTTACATTTTATTATTCCAATTCTTATTATTCTTCTTAATTTATTTATTCTTTTTTTTTGTAATAGTTGTTTTATTAATAAAAGCACTCTCTTTTGGTAGAGAAATACCATTTTTGCAATATAGAACTATCCTTTTCCCCTTTTACAGCCTTGAATGAAATAAATAAAATAATACACATTATGCTTGAAGTGAATCTACTTATATTATCTCTAAATGTATCTCTTCACTTTGATTCTGGACATTAGGCTGTTTTACTTGAAGCTCGACCTATTTATCTTTTATTGCAATGTTCCTTATGCTTTTTGTTAGTCCTTTTCTCATCTACAGCCAGCTTGTTGTCCTGCTTTTGATATAAATTTTAGTAGTCTCTCTACTATTTTATTCATATTTCCTTTCCTCCTCTGACTTCTAATATTCATGCCTTATTACTCTTTATCTTTTTATTATTTTTATTATTTTTATTATTTTTATTATTTTTATTATTTTTATTATTTTTATTCTTTTTATTTTTCTTATTATTTTTATTCTTCTTATTCTTCTTATTTTTCTTATTCTTCTTATTCTTTTATTCTTCTTATTATTTTTTTATTCTTATTCTTCTTATTTATCTTATTTTTTTTATTCTTCTTATTTTATTATTCTTCTTATTCATCATTTTCTTCTTATTCTTCATATTCTTCTGATTCTTCTTATTCTTCATATTCTTCTAATTCTTCTTCTTATTCTTCATATTCTTCATGTTTTTTAAATTCTTTTTTTTCTTCTTACACTTCTAATTTTTTTATTCTTCTTAATCTTATTCGTCTTCTTATTTTTTTTATTCTTCTTTTTCTTCATAGTATTCTTATTCTTCTTATTTTTCTTATTTTTCTTATTCTTCCTATTCATCATATTCATCTTATTTTTCTTATTCTTCTTTTTCATCTTTTCTTCTAAATCTTTTTATTATTCTTTTTATTTTTCCCATTCTTTTTATTCTTTTTATTCTATTTATTATTTTAATATTTCTTATTCTTTATATTTTTCTTATTCTTCACTACAAGAAAAATCTCATATAGATAAGAATAATTCCCTAGCTAAATGGGCATTTTTCGTCACTAAATGAGATATAGCGATGCATTACAGATGAATTTGTTCTCTATCTAAAGTGCTCCTTACTAAAATTTATCGTGAGAAAGTAACTCTAGCTAAAAATTTAGCGACGTAAAAATCCATTGCTAAAAAGACAAATTCCCTAGCTAAATTAGATAGCTCAATGAGATTTTCTTTCGCTAAACGAAAATAATGACGGAAGATTCTCAAACTAAAGTACTTGTCGCTTAATTTTAACGATGGAAATAGTCCCTAGCTAAATAAATTTAGCGACGGAAAAATCATTCGCTAAATTTAAGTTTTCCCTTGCTAATTTAACTAGGGAAAATTCCCTAGCTAATTTATCAAGTGATTTTTCCCTAGCTATTTTAATTTCAAAACTAATTTCTGAATTTAATTTTTTTTTTTAAAATTTTATAATTAAATAATTTAATATTTTTATATCAATTTGAATAAAAAATAAAACTATAAACAATTTATAATAAACAAAAAAAATCATTTATTAATTTATTCTAATTCAATATTTTACATAATTGAAACAAAAGAATAATAAAATTTTATTACATCTTATTCATCAATGTATCTACCGATAGTGCATAAAGTATAATATATTCATTCAATGACATTGTTTTCTCTCCCTTTGCTCCTCTGATCACTATTTTTCTACTACGACAAAGTTGTCCAAGTCACTGTACGTAATGTCTGGTGAAAATTCCTATCACATATACAAGCTTTGTATGTGAAACAATGCGGTATCATATCTGTAAGAAATTTAAACCACTAAGTCAATTTATAAAAAATCATTTTTTAATTAATTGTTTGCATACTAAAACATAAATCTACCAAAATAATATCTTTACACCCAGCCCAAGTAATTAAAATAATTAGATTAGTAATAATGATCATAAATAGAATCACTAGGACCAATACATATATATATATACAGATACCAAGACATTTGAACACACACATGAATTGATGTGTGCATAAAAAAATACCAAGGAAGCATACTAAATGAACTATTTCATTACATACATATAGATATCATATGTGTAGATGCATATACAATGTATGGGAGTATGCATAGGAATGACAGGAACTAGCCTAGAGCCTTTGGTTTCAATGGCAGATGGTTCTGGTTTTGATTCGGCTAAGAAGATCATGGTTAGGCCACAAACAAACACATACTAGAAACCTTTAGAATAAATAAATTCTAAGCCAACAAGATCAAAAGCCTAGAATAATCAAAAAAAAACCTACATCTTTGGATTTTTCTTGATCAGGTGTCGATAGATTGTGCAAGCAGCAAATTATAGATATCAGCTGCCATGGAGTGGTCAACGGGATTATCTTATGTGCATTAGTAAAATAGGTCCATCAAAACTCTCAAGGCTGCTACATCACCTTCAGGACCATCTTTTGTGGTGCTGGTGATGGTGCTGGTTCTGGTCCTGCTGGACCCATTGGTTGATGCCAACATTTCCAGTTCTTCTGTCATTCTGGGTCGTTTGCCACTCTGCTTATTTTCATGTTCAAAATAGAGAGAAAAAGAAAACTACTCTATCACAACAATCATAGTAATTCATACATATAAAATTATACACAAAAGTTACCTCAAGAAGCTTGCCAATTTGAAGCTCTATTACACCATAATATGACACTTATAAAGTCAACAATTTCACGAGAAGGCATCTATATGACCACACATCTACTTCCTACAAGCACCGATGTATGTTACACACCCAAGTTATATTGCTAGGAAAAGATCATTTCATAAAATTAAATTAAGAATATGAATATAAGGGATTACACACACACACACACACACACACATTTAACATGTATGTGTGTGTATGTGTTAAATGTGTATACATACAAAACATAATAGTCAGGACTTAGATGATAATGATACCAAGGAAATAATTTGATGATAATAATTATAAATTTTAGCATTTCAATTGTATATATGTGTGTGTGTGTGTGTGATAAATATGTGTGTGTGTGTGTGTGTATGAATGTATATGTATGTGTATATATAAAGGCACATTTAATATATATGTGTGTGTGTGTGTGTGTGTGATGCACATAATTACAAAACTTACAAGTCATGACTTAGATGATTGATGATACTAAAAATATAATTTGATAATAATTATAAATTCTATTATTTCAATGAAAACCCAAATTACATTAAAGAATATGAATAAAAAAGATATAAATATTATATATATATATATATATATATATATATATATAATGTATGTGTCTCTATGTGTGTGTGTGTGTGTGTGTACACACACATCGATTTCAAACCAAAATAAAAAAAATTGTGACTTGAGATTGAAAAACAATCATGATATATGTATCACCAATTTAATATAAATCATAAATTATTAATTAATGCCAAGGCTATTAAATTACCCATTTTAGGGAACAAGCCACTGAGAGTAAGAAATATCAATGAAACTAAGATCAAACATTTTCTGTGACAGATAAATATCAAAAAATAAAAAAAAAACATATAAAATAATTACATGATCATTCATATATTATGAAAGTAAGTGTCATACAGCCAAAAAGTAATATGTACAAGAATAGAATGTGACAAAAAAATAGGGAGATGAATAGATAATAAGACTAAGAAAAAAAATTAAAAATATACTTATTAAAAATAACATAAGAATAGCTCATATACATAATAAAATAAAAGAATTATTGAAAAATAAAATATTTAGACAATGGGAAAAAAATAGAAATAGACCAAAAAGTAATTGAATTAAAATTATAAATAATAATTTAACAATTCAAAAAATAAGAGTTACATAAATTTTAATAGATTAAACTTTAAGGGCATAATTTATATTGTCGTCCTTGAGGGATTAGAAAAATACTTGTTTGATTTTAATTTTGATTTGAATAATACCCCAAATACAATTTAATCAAGAAACTATATTTTATAAAAAACTAAAATTCATATGAACGGAATCTTCGTAAAGTATAAATTAGTAAAACTAATAGGGCATTAATGAGTAAAAATTATGAGGGATTAAAAATTATTGTTAGGTAATATAGTTTGATAATATAGTTTGATAATAATTATGATATATTTTAACTCTAAATTCCTAGATAAGTAATTATAAATATAGCCACATAATTATGATTGAGAGTTTAAATCATGAGCACATAAAGTATAGATTTGTAAAAATGTAAATGAAGACAAAAGATAAACATGTATTAAACAAAAGTGTCAAAATTTATCAAAAAAAAAACATTAAACTTAAAAAAGTAAACTAAATTCATAATATTAAGAATTCATTTACATCAATTTTAGTTTTTCGAGAAAACCCAAAATGAGATATAATATATGCATGCATACATGTACACACACACACACACACACACATACACACAATTTTATAGATTAAAATGGAAAACAAAAAAAAGAAATCATACTAAACCATAGAGATTATGTTGGTGCATGGCTAAAAAAACATCAGGAGCCATCCACTGAGGCATTCCAACACATGAATCGGGAGGCTGTATTCTGCTATGAGCAATGCAACACGTGTGGAATGGTGAACGGAGGGGAACTACTCGATCAAAATCACACTTCACAATTGGCTTCCAATCCACTTTCCTACTATCTAAATCGATCAATACATTTTCGCTCTTTATGTCCCTGTGTATTATGTGCTTTGAATGTAACTCTACTAATGCACTTGCAACGTCTCGGGCAATGCTTAAAACCAATTCCACAGGCATGTGCTTTTCTCCATCATTTGATATTTTTGCCATATAACTATGCAACAAAAAGGCAAGCACGCACATATTACATGGCCTTCCGAAGACACCCACATCAAGATAGATAGATATATATATATATAAAGAGAGAGATAGAGAGAGTGATGGAAGAGAGAGAGAAAAAGATGGGGATGAGAAAGAGAGATGGGGAGGAGGGAGAGAGATAGGGGGAGAGAAAGAAAGATAGGGAGAGAGAAAGAGATATAGGGTAGAGAGAGAGAGATGTGGGGGGAGAGAGAGAAATGGAGGAGCGAGAGAGAGATGGGGGGGAGAAGAAAAGAGGGGAGGATAGAGAGAGAGAGAGAGAGAGAGAGAGAGAGAAAGAGAGAGAGAAGAGCAAAAATGCCTTAAGATATCCTCCCCTAACACATTCCATATAGATTGCAGACTGAAATGAGCACCCAATGGGGTTTCCATTAGCAGAAAGAATCCATTTAGATGGTATCTAGTGCCCATAAAATTCAACAATGCAAGAGTGCTTCAAGATACATAGAATTCGCACTTCCCCTATACAACTACACTCAAACAATCTACCATCATCACTGGACACACCACAAACCTCCATACTATGCACCTAGAACATGAAACTTCATGAAGTAACACTACAAGCACTACCAATAGAGTCCAGTTGGACCACAAAGAACAAGAGACCCAAGAACATGATGGTTCAATTGACCCTCCTATTTCTGCCTACTATTAGTGTGTTTTCCACTAATATTCCATTTTCAGCATTTAGATGAAAAAATGTTTTCTTCCTTGTTATCTATGGTTTTACTGTTTTCTTCCTTGTTATCTATGGTTTTACTATTTTCTTCCTTGTTATCTATCATTTTATTTTTTATTTCTTTATTTTTTGCAACTCTCTCCCCCTTATTCTTATTGCTATATACCACCACTTCCCACTTTAGACCTTGCTCTTTTCCTCCCCTCTCTTTCTCATTAAACGTGTATGCTTTGCCCATATTCCCCTCCTATTTTTTATTGTTATCCAGCAGAATGTTATTCTCCTCCTCCCCTTCACTACCCACATTCATTTCTTCCTTATAAGAGTGTATATTCTGACGTAGCATTAGTTCTTTGTTTATATCTTTTTTAACCCATGCAGCTTTACCCTTGTCTCTACCATAATATTATTCCAATGTATCCCTTCTGCCAATCCCCTTCATACATTCCTCCTCCCCACGGCTCATTCTATTACATTTTTAACAATATTTGGATATATGTTTTGGCATAATTAACTCCAAGCAAATCCTTGGATTATTTGGTTTAGACATTGAGGTAGTGGCTTCATCAATCATTATTGGTTTACCCATACATTTTGCCAAGATGAAGAGAGATTGCTCACTGTATAGATGGAAAGGTATTAGGAAAAAAAACCATGCCGGGGCTATCGGGGCCTTCTTTTTTTGGTTGAAATCCATCATCCATTTTAGAATTATCATTGAAAATTCCTTAATTATCCATTGATGCCTCATCCATAGCCTTTGAAAATCTCCCTCTTCGAGGCATTGAAGAACTGTATGCTTAGCATCATAATCCATGATTTTTACAGAACCCTTAAGCTTCAAGGTTTCTATAAACTCATGAAATTTTTTTGCAAGAGGTTTTCCATGTAAAATTTTCCATATTGGGGTATAATTAAAAGGCTTGGCAAGTTTATCGAGATCTGCCGAGAGAATGTATATCGGTGCCATGCCATTTTTATTTCCGAACCTTAGATGCAATATCATGGGGTTTTAAAATAAACTCACAAAAAACTTATTATTGAATAAGAAGTCATTTTGCCCCCTTTTGGCTAAGTATTAGTCTTCTTCTTGCACAACTTGAAGCTGTCTCTCTCTAAAAATCAAACTTTCGCTCTCTAGTTCTTAGTGCTGTGGATTTTTCAATCTTCTTAATCTTTTTATTGTTCTTATTCTTTTTATTCATATTATTATTATTATTATTATTAATTATGACTAGATGTTGGCATGATATTTTGTCTCTGTGGAGATAACGGGTTCAAATCCCCATTTCTTAATTTGGAAAATGAGATTTTATTTTTTTAATTTCAGAGTGTAAAATTAGGTAGATGAATTTTAGAGCCAAATCCATCGCTAGGGATTAATCCCTAACTAAAATTCCCTAGCTAAATTGATATTTTCTTATAGTGGCTTCTCTAGTGAAGTCATATGTCAGCCAAGTAGCCACTTGCATCATGACCCACAAGGCCACAACACACACATATGACAAACTATTAAAGGTAACACAAATACTATAAAAATTTTAAATTTTAAAATATTTTTGTAAAAATTATACTATATTGAATAATTATTAAAGAAATAGTTATAAAGTATTCATATATTAGAGGTAAAGCCCTACTATAATTACAAATATAATATTATTAGGACAATAATATTATAATATAGTAGGAGTCAAAATCATATAAGTGATGTGAAAACAAAAGAAACAAGAAGAAAAATTGGGGAAAATTTAAAAAAATTAAAAACGGATTAATCTTTTTAAACCAAACTCTGCTAGTGGAAATTAAATTGAGAGAGAGAGAGAGAGAGAGAAATGTAATTAGTATTCTGAAGGAGAAGAGCATATTAATTTTACCTGGTATTAATAAGAGGTAGAATTGTAAGTTGTTCCTGTTTACTTAGATTACAAACAAACATACATTTCAATATTTACACAAATAAGAATTAGAACAAGCACATTTAGTTTTAGTAATTTGGTAATGAGATATTACCAGCTAGCCACCTATTAATAATGGGTGAACATGAACAAATGAGCCACAAAAAAATTTAAAAAAACAATAGGCAAATTAATTCAAAGTGTGTATCTTACATTCAAAGGAGCAAGGAACACATACAAGCAATATGAGGAATAAGGGAATAAAAAAACAAGCATGTATATTGCAACATTAATGGTGAATGAAGTATGAGCAATCAAATTCAAGTGAATTGAGTCCCTCCAATCACTTTTGAATTTTCACTAGCAAAATTATCCAAAGGCTAAAAAAAAGAAAAATTGCCAAAATCAACTAGGATAAGTACACTTCACAAATTACAATCAAATAATCACATGTCAAACAATCACTAATGTTACATTCTAAAAGAGTTTCACACACTTATAAATTATGAAGGAGTTGACCTAGTTACATTCCAATGAAGTATCACCCTAGTATCACATAATAGTAAAAAATTACATATATATATATATGTGTGTGTGTGTGTGTGTGTCTATGTGTTTGTGTGTCTGTGTGTGTGTGCCTGTGTATGTAGCATGTTGATGTGAAAAGGGCAAAAATATTTTTTTCATGAAAGTCCAAATGAGAGTATGAGGATACCTTAGAGGAATGTTTTTAGGTTTATGGCATTTTTTTTTGATTTTATGAACAAATAGGGTATTAAAATAAAATTATTTTCATAACATAGCACTGAAACATAATTTTCACCGAAGTTTTTATCAAGTATAATTTCAAGAGAAGAAAAACTATAAAATAAGAAAAGAATGTAGAAAAATAAAATACAAACCTAAAGATAAATTTTTCTAGGCCACACCAAGCTGATTTTTAGATCTTTGTGTATGTGCCAAAGTACAACACCCAGGGTACTCCATCAAGAAACCTACCCAAATTTGCATTAATTACATCATGGCACATGGTAAGTGCACTCCTAAATCACTTACCTTTATGGTCTAAATATGTTTTTGGGAGTTAGAACTATTACAAAAATAATTAATTAATATTCCATCATATTTATTGTTTGGCATATCTCATCTCTCTATCAAGAGGTGAAAATAGTATATATGATGAGTCTCGAATTTGAAACTTATCACCCTTAGATGAAATCAATTAACTTTGCATCAAAGTATGAACTCCAACATATACAATCAATACAAAAATATTAAAGGCGATCATTATCTTAATATTATTTTCATTTAAACAAATTTAACTTTTTAATACATTTTATAATATTCAATAGATTAATATTTGCATAATTACACACTTATAATAATAATTATTATTATTATTATGTGTGTATGTGTGTGTGTGGGTGTATACATACATACATATATATATATATATTTATACATTGAAACATACATACATACATACATATATATATATATATATATATATCATGCGTATTAAAAAACTATTTCAAAAATATTTTTCTAAGTAATATATATGCATATACACATACTTATAAAATATTTTTTTTTAAATAGTTTATTAGAATACTCTTGGGAATATGGTTTTGAGTGCACCAAAATTCTAAAATTAATTTTTGTTTTCATAATTTTCACTAAAATATTCATTCTAAAAAAAACTAGCACAAAAAAAATCATAAAATATAATATGAATATTAATGATAATAATACCTAATTAAGCGAGCAGAAGAGCACAAATTAGGGGCAATTTGGGGGGTAATATGAGCATATTTAATAATATTTAAATTTTGTTAACGATCTAATATACTAAACATAAGATTGAAGCTATTCATTCCAAATCTTTATAAATTTGAAGCTAAAATTTTAATGGTAACACATTATCTAGCTATCATTTTATACATATTAGCAATTTAATAAAAAAAAGCAATTTAATTATTTTAAAAAGTACAATATAATCAATTAAATTAATGAAATTAAATAATTAACATCATTACTCTAGTTGTTTTTTTTCTAAAAACTAAATATTTCTAGAGTATTTCTTATATATTTGTGTGCGAGCTCACTTGCTCAACAATTTTCTATTACTTAAAAAAATGAGTCTCTTGTCAACAACCTCAAGATATATTTATGTAAATCACTTATAATCTCTACATCATGTTGCATTTCTAAGATTTAGCTCGACAAAGCTAAATTATCAACCCATATTAATAATTTTCATTCATAAGAAAAGTATTTTATTATGTTAAAAAATTTCAAAAGATTATAAATACAATCATATTATGACATATTTTTAATTTTTATTTATTATTTGACATATTGTAATATTCTTATATATAAATTTCCAATAATTTTTATGAGTCATATCCTACATGTTAAATCTAAATGTTCTCAACAAAAAACAATTTATATTTTAAATTAAAGAAATTCAAAAAATAATATTTTTATCAGGTTTTTTATAATCTTGAATTATTAAAAAAACATTAATGAGTTGAAAAAATAATAAATCATTGGAAGAATTCACCATTATTCTTATGATTTATAAAAATTCATCAATGTGAAATAACATAAATACTAACATACAAGATATCTTTAGAACTCATGAGTTATAAAGTATTTGTACAATAATAATACTAAAATGGATAATTTTCTAAGAAATATTTATATTATATGCATGTATTAAAGTTCATATCTTGGTATAATAATAAATATCTTTATGTAAAGATGATAATTCTCAAGTTCGAGAGTTTTTAAAATATAGCCTCTCTAATTTTCAAGAACAAGATTATAAAGATATTAACATTTTTCATATCTCATACTAAATCATTTATGTTAAATAAATATTTATTGTTTCATTTTATTAAATAATTATTAAACAAGTAATCATTCATTAAAATTTTTATTAAAAATAAAATATATAAAAATTTATTATTTCATTTAAAAAAAATACAATACAAAATAATTATTATTATGAATATTTTCATAATAAATCAGCTTATAGAGATACATAATGAATATTTATTATCTCCTCCAATCTTATCTTTTTAGTTCTTTCTTATTTACTCACTTTTTTCATCACTAAGCTTGAGTATTTATTTGTTGCTACATCTATAAATCATACAATATTATATTTATATGTTGAATTGCAAAAAATTCTAAAATTCTAATGTTAAAATTGGTAGGTTATGGTTAATTATATTTTGGATTACAATGATGAATTTGATGTTACATTCAATGGGTTGGAAGAACATCAAGCACAACAAACTCAAATAATTTTAGATAAAAAAAACAAGAACGAAATGAATTAAAAGCATTACTAACTATGATTCTTACAATAAAAACATTTATTAAATAATTATCATGATGTATGCTTTTGGAGAAGAGAAAATCCGAAATAACTAGTCACACTTAGAAGATCAAGTACCTCATCCAATATAAAATATACATGAGAAAAAATTTATGAGAAAGAAAATAACTATTATGCGAGCGACTATTAGAAAAGAACTCAAGAATGACTAATAAGAGGGTTTTGATTTTATAGTTGAGATTCTAATTCCAACAAGGTAATGAAAATAAAATCTTCACGAAACAAGCTTCTAGATTTGCCGCCATAATAAACAATTATAATAATTCTTCTCAAAATCATTAGGTAACATTGACTTAAAATTGCAAGTGAGATCTCCAACACATGGCTACATAAACCAGCCTCAGGAGGCACGCATTCAGAGATAAAAGAGTTAATGTATGATACGTCACAAGAAAAGTGACACACAAGTTTTCATCATTTCTTAGATCACATAAATTCATTTGTAAGAGTAATCGGCTATAACTCGATTATGAAATGATGAAGTTGACATGTTTTCTAATAATTAGGAATTAAACTCAAGCGGGCTTATTCTTTTTATTTTTCTTATTCTACTCATTCTTATTATTATTTTTATTCTTTTCATTTTTCTTATTCTTTTTATTTTCTTTATTATTCTTATTTTTCTTTTTTTTTATTCTTTTTATTCATCTTATTCATCTTATTCTTTTTATTCTTCTTAATCTTCTTAATCTTCCTATTTTTTTTTTATTTTTATTCTTCTTATTCTTTTTTATTCTTCTTATTCTAATTATTCTCCTTATTATCCTTTTTCTTTTTATTATTATTCATCTTATTCTTATGAATTTTCTAATTCTTGTTTTTTTAATTATTCTTCTTATTCTCCTTATTCTTTTTAATCTTCTTTTTCTTCTTTTTCTTCTTTTTATTCTTATTCTTTTTATTCTTCATAATCTTTATATTCTTATTATACTTTCTATTTTTATTATTTTTTATTCTTTTTATTCTTCTTATTTTTTTATTCTTGTTATTCTTCTTATTCTTCATTTACTTATTATTCTTCTTTTTTTTATTCTTATTCTTATTCTTCTTCTTATTCTTATAATTCTACTTATTCCACTTATTCTTATAATTCTTCTTATTCTACTTACTCTTCATACTCTTTTTACTCTTCATACTCTTCTTATTCTACTTATATTTCTTATTATTCTTATTCTTCTTATTATTCTTATTCTTCTTATTCTTTTTATTCTTTTTATTCTTCTTATTCTTCTTATACTACTTATTCTTCTTATTCTTAATTTTCTTCTTATTATTATTCTTCTTTTCTTTTTCTTATAAATCTTCTTATGATACTTATTCTTGTTATTCTTCTTACACTTCGTATTCTTCTTACTCTTCATATTCTTCTGACTCTTTATAGTCTTATTATTCTTCTGATTCTTCTTATTTTTTTATTATTCTTATTATTCTTTTTATTCTTATTCTTCTTATTCTACTTATTCATCCTATTCATCTTTATCTTCTTATTATTCTAATCATTGTTATTTTTATTATTCTTCTTATACTTCTTATTTTTTTATTTTTTTTATTCTTCTTATTCTTCATATTCTTTTTATTATTCCTATTCTTATTATTATTCTTATTTTCTTATTCTTAATATTATTATTATTATTATTCTTATAATTCTTCTTTTTCTATTTCTTTTTATTATTCTTCTTATTCTTCTAATTTTACTTATTCTACTTATTCTTCTTATTCTACTTATTCTTCTTATTCTTCTTATTTTTCTAATTCTTATTATTCTTCTTATTCTTCTTAATTCTTCTTAATTTTCATATTCTTCTTATTCTTCATATTCATTTTATTCTTTCAATTCTTGTTATTATTCTAATTCTTCTTATTCTTCTTAATCTTATTAATATTCTTATTCTTTTTATTCTACTTATTCTTTTTATTATTTCTATTCTTCTTATTTTTTTATTCGTCTTATTATTCTTATTATTCTAATTCTTCAAATTCTTTTTATTCTTATTTTTATTCTTATTCTACTTATTCTTTTTATTCTTCTTATTCTCCATATTATTCTTATTTGTTATTCTTCTTATTCTTCTTATTCGTCTTATTTTTTTAATCTTATTATTCTTCTTATTTATTTTATTCGTCTTATTCTTATTATTCATCATATTCATCTCATTACTTTTATTATTTGTATTATTTTTTTCTTCTTATTCTCTTATTCTAATTATTCATCTTATACTTTTTATTTTTTTTATTCTTATTATTCCTCTTTTTCATCTTATTCTTCTAATTCTTGTTATTTTTCTTATTTTTCTTATTCTTCTTAATTCTTATTAATCTTCTTATTATTTCTATATAATTTATTATTCCAATTCATATTATTCTTCTTAATTTTCATATTCTTTTTATTCTTCTTATTTTTCTTATTCTTCTTATTTTTATTATTCTTATTATTTTTATTCTTCTCATTCATTTTATTCGTGTTATTTTTCTTATTCTTCTTTTCTTTTTATACTTTTTATAGTTCTTTTTATTCTTATTCTTCTTATTTTTTGTATTATTCTTATTCTTCTTTTTTTTATTCTTTTTATTCATCCTGTTTTTTTTTATTCTTCCAATTCTTCTTATTCTTCATATTCTTCAAATTCTTTTTATTCTTCTTTTATTTCTTATTCTTTTTATTCTTCTTTTAATTCATATTCTACTTATTCTTCTTTGTCTTCTTATTCTTCTTATTATTTTTATTCTTGTTTTTCTTTATATTATTCTTATTCTTCTTATTCTTCCTATTCATCTTATTTTTCTTATTCTTCTTTTTCATCTTATTCTTCTAAATCTTTTTATTCTCTTTATTATCTTATTTTTCTTCTTATTTTTATTCTATTATACTTCTTATTCTTCTTATTTTTTTTATTCTTCTTATTTTTTTTATTTTCCTTATTATTATTATTCTTTTATTATTTTTATTCTTTTTATTTTCCTTATTCTTATTATTCTTCGTATTTTTCTTATTCTTTTTATTCTTGTTATTCTTCTTATTCTTCTTATTTTTTATAAATCTTTTTATTCTTCTTATACTTCCTATTCTTTTTATTATTATTCTTTTAATTCTACTTATTCTTTTTATTCATCTTATTCATCTTATTCTTCTTCTTCATCTTATTATTATTATTATTATTATTATTTATTATTCTAATTATTTTTTTTCTTCTTCTACTTATTCTTTTTATTATTCTTATTTTTCTTATTCTTATTATTCTTCTTATACTTCTCATTCTTCTTATTCTTCTTAATCTTCATAATCTACTTAATCTTCTAATTCTTCATATTCTACTTATTCTTTTTATTCTTCTTATTTTTGTTATATTTTTTATTAATCATTTTCTTTTTCTTATTATTCGTCTAATTCTTATAATTATTCTAATTCTTGTTTTTTTAATTATTTTTCTTATTCTCCTTATTCTTCTTTTTTTTCTTATTTTTCTTATATCTTCTTAATCTTCTTTTTATTTCTATTTGTTTATTCTTCCTATTTTTCTTATTCTTATTACTCTTTTTATTCTTTTTATTCTTCATATTCTTTTTATTTTTCTTATTATGCTTATTCTTCTTATTCTTCTTATTCTTCTTATTCTTCTTATTCTTCTTATTATTCTTATTATTCTTATTTTTTTTATTTTTTTTATTCTTTTTATTCTTCTTATTCTTTTTATTATTCTTATTCTTCTTGTTCTTCTTATTCTTTTTATTCTACTTATTCTTTTTATTCATATTAATTTCCTTTTCCTTCTTTTTATTCATAATCTTCTTATACTTCTTATACTTCATATTCTTCTTTTTCTTCTTGTTCTTCTTATTCTTTGTATTCTTTTTATTCTTTTTATTCTTCTTATTCTTCTTATTCTTTTCAATCTACTTACTCTTTTATTCTTCTTAATCTTGTTAATCTTCTTAATCGTCTTAATCTTCTTAATCTTCTTAATCTTCTTAATCTTCTTAATCTTTTTAAAATTCTTAATCTTCTTAATCTTCTTATTATTCTTATTCTTTTTATTCTTCTTATTTATCTTATTCTTTCTATTCTTTTTATTCTTCTTATTCTTCCTATTCATTTTATTCTTCCAATTCTTTTTATCTTCTCTCTTCTTAATCCTCTTAATCTTTTAGTTCTTCTTATTCTTTTTATTCTTTTTATTCATTTTATTCTACTTATTCTTCATATTTTTCTTATTTTTCTTATTATTCTTATTTTATTTATTTGTCTTATTCTTCGTATTCTTTTTTTTTCTTATTCTTCTTAATCTTCTTATTTTTCTTATTCTTCTTATTCTTATTATACTTTTTATTCTTCTTATTCTTTTTATTCTTCTTATTCTTCTAAATCTTGATTTTCTTATTTTTATTCTTATTATTCTTTTTCTTCTTATTCTTCTTTTTCATTTTATTCTTCTTATTCTTCTTATACTTCTTATTCTTCTTATTCTTCTAATTCTTATTATTAATCTTATTCTCTTTATTTTTTTTATTCTTCTTATTCCTATTTTTCATCTTATTCTTCTAATTCTTGTTATTTTTTTAATTCTTTTTTTCTTCTTATTCTTTTTTTTTTAATTTTTTTATTCATCTTATTCTTCCTATTCTTCTGATTCTTCTTTATCTTCATATTCTTCAAATTCTTTTTATTCTTCTTACACTTCTTATTCTTTTTATTCTTCTTATTCTACTTAATTTTTTTTTTTCATTTTTTTTTCATATTATTTGTATTCATCTTATTTTTCTTTTTTTTCTTATTCTTCTTATTCTTCCTATTCATCTTATTCTTCCTATTCATCTTATTCATCTTATTCTTCTTTTTCAATTTAATCTTCTAAGTATTATTATTCTTCTTTTTATTCTCATTCTTCGTATTCTTCTTATTATTTTTATTCTTATTATTTTTCTTATTCTTTTTATTCTTCTTATATTTCTTATTCTTTTTATTCTTTTTATTCTTCTAATTCTTTATTCTTCTTATTCTTCTTATTCTTCTCATTCTTCTTATTCTTATTAATCTTCTTATTCTTCTTATTCTTCTTATTTTTTTTATTCTAATTCTTCTTATTCTACTTATTCTTCTTATTCTTATTATTATTCTTATTATTCTAATTCTTCTTATTCTTCTTATAATTCCTATTATTCTTATTCTTCTTATTATTCTTATTCTTCTTTTTTTTTTATTTTTCTTATTCTTCATATTCTTCTTAATGTTTTTATTCTTTATATTCTACTTATTCTTTTTTATTCTTCTTATTCTTGTGATTCTCCTTATTATCCTTTTTCTTTTTCTTATTATTCACCTTATTCTTTTAATTATTCTCATTCTTTTTTTTAATTATCCTTCTTATTCTCCCGATCCTTCTTATTTTTCTTAATCTTCTTAATCTTTTTATTCTTCTTATTTTTTTTAATCTTTCTAATCTTTTTATTCTTCTTATTCTTCCTTTTCTTATTATTCTTTTTATTCTTATTCTTCATATTCTTTTTATTCTTTTTATTCTTTTTATTCTTTTTATTCTTTTTTCTTATTCTTCTTTTTCTTTTTATGCTTCTTATTCTTCTTATTCTTCTTATTCTTCTTATTCTTCTTATTCTTCTTATTCTTCTTATTCTTCTTGTTCTTCTTTTTCTACTTATTCTTCTTATCCTCCTTATTTTTTTTATTCTTATTACTCTTATTATTCTTCTTATTCTTCTATTTCTTTTAATTCTTTTTATTATTCTTTTTATTCATCTTATTCTTATTATTCTTATTATTCGTCTTATTCTCCTTATTCTTCTAATTCTTGTTATTTTTTTATTCTTCTTATACTTTTTATTCTTTTTAATTTTTTTTATTCTTCTTAATCTTCTTATTCTTCCTATTCTTTTTATTATTCCTTTTTTTAAAATTTTGTTTTATTATTATTATAACCCTCACTTTTGGCGGAGGAATACCTTTGTTTACAATCTAGATACTACCCTTTACTCTTTACATCCCTTTTTAAATATAATGTACAAGTGAATGAGCATCATCTACAAGCATCTCTTCTAATTCTGTCTAGTTTTGATGTGGGCCTAATTTCATTAGGCCCTTTTTTCCTTTAACTGCTTCGATTAAGAAGAAGGATTTCCTCTTTTTCTATTGAAAGTCATATCCCCTGGAGCCCTTATTCTTGTGCATGCTCCAACTCCTATGCTTCTGCTAGATGATTCTGCTTGGCTCAGCCTTCTCCTTATCCTCAACAGGTTTTGTTCTTTGTTGCCCATCCCAGCTACTGCATGCTGCAAGCCCTCAGCATCCTTCTAAAAGCCCTAATCATAGTGGGCTTTTCCTCATCAGCTTTCTGATCCTGCATAACCTAACAGCTAACTTTCTGATCCTGTATAGCATGCTTTTCCTCTGCCACTATGATAAACAAGACCTACAGATACCAAAATAACACAAACCACCTGGTTTAAAGCATTGACACCACTCTGCCCAATAGCATAACACAGACCACATAACACATAACTCTCATAACAGACTTAAACAAAGCAGAACTAGTTTGCCTATCATAAAGTAGTCGGCTGAAACATTTTCTTTTGCTCCTGTTACTTCTTCCTTTAGCCTTTACACCTTGCTGCTACCTACCCAACTCCTTGAAACATGCTGCTGCTGCTCACCCTGCACCTTGTAGCGACTTCTGCTACATTACCTAAATAGCCAAACAAAGCCAAAAAACCAAAACCCAAAATAGGTAGAAACATGTTTTGCCCTCACAATTATGAACCACCTTTGAAGTTAGTCCATAAGTATAAAAATGATTTTATGTAAATATTTTTTTTTGAAAGTTGGCTTGCGGTCTTTTTGTTAGCAGTCACCCCTCAAGAGCATGGTGACACTTGATCCACACTATGACCTTCTCCTGTATTTTATTTGAAGTTGCAGAAAAAAAATTAGAAAATACATAAATAAAAAATACTTGTCCCATCGTTTGCCCCTAAGCTTGTTTTATTCTTATTCCTTGAACTTTTGCATTCTAATATACGGAAAACCTATTTTATCAAGCTTTATCAAGCCTTTATACCTATTGGGGATATTGTGCTCATCAAATTCTTGTGAGACTTTTCTTCTACATTCTTTTGCTAATTTATTTGCCAAGGCATTTGCCTCTCAAAATATGTGTCTCTTTTCCCCTTTTACTTCTTTTAGTAATTTTTAAATCCTAATAATATCATCCTCAAACCTCCACAAATAGATTTTAACTATCACTAAGTCCACCAATAGATTTGAGTCACCTTGCACTTGAATATTTAGGTAACCATTTACCTTACAGATTTGGAGGCACTTCTATAGTGCCATTATCTCCATGTTTAAAGTGGAGGAGGCTATTCCCTTCATCGTGAAAGCTCTCATTACCCTTCCCTCCTCATTTCTTATTGCTCCTCCCCCTCTTATAGCTCCCATTTCTTTCTTAAAGTTCCCATCCATATTCAAAATTAAGCTGCCTTACTGGGGCTTTATCCAGCTGATAATTTTAATATATGGCATCTTTCTTTTGCATGTTAAGATGCCCCATCTTTTTTCCCTATTATTGTCTAGTCCAATGTTTGTAATTCTTAATGGATTGCAAGCATATCATAAGCTATTTCTCTTTTAATCTCTTCTAAAATATTTGTAACATCCATTGGCGAATTTTCAAATCTACTTTTATTTCTAGCTTTCTATAAGCATCAAATTGATATGTGTAGAATGTAACCTCGCAACCATTTAAGTATCTTATTCTTTGTGTGCTTACTAAACATTTTATTAGTCTATCTTTGATATTTTTTGTGCCTCTTTTTATATCAATTTCTACTTCTAATGTGTTCCATAAATTTGTAGCTATACTCCATGTTAAAAATAGATGATCCGTGCTTTCTATCTCTCGACCACAGCACTCACATCTAGATACTAAGCTTATTCCTTTTCTTTGAATGTTATCATCTACCGAGATTGCCTTTGAAAGAAGTTTCCACATGAGAACATTTATTTCTATGACATCTTCTTTGCCCACGTCTCTTTATATAGTTCTTGTTGGCCTTTTATTTTTTACCAACTCTTTGGCTCTTCTTATTGTGAAAATTCTTCGTGGATTCAGTGTCCATTTTCATCCGTTGTTGGTCAATATAGCATAATTTTCAATAATATTTTGCTGTTTACGCATCATTTTCTAGCTTTTCGAGGTTCTTTTCGAATTTTTGAAAGCTTTGTTACCTAGCTCTTATTTGGATTTTATGTATGTAGTCCAGAGGCTTCCATTTTCTTTAAGCCTCCACCAATTTTTACAAGCTCATGCTTTGTTTATATCGTTTAGGCTGACAAAGCCTAGCCCAGCCTCCTCATTTGGGTAGCATATCTCTTTCTATTTTTTCTAGTGTAGCTTATTTTTTTCTTCTTTTTTGCCCCATAAAAAGTTAGGCATTTCTCTTTTTAGTTTTTTTGTTAAGTTTTTTGGCTGCTGTATTGACATTAAAATGTGGTTCAACGAGCCTGTAACACATGCGTAATTAACGTAATTCTACCTTCCATGCTTAACAGTTATATTTTCCAACCTGCTATTTTGTCTCAACTTATCTACTAGGTAGGCTATATATTATTCCTTCATAAATCAGGCAGCCCAGATACATTATTGTACCTACTTTTTGTGTGAAGCTGGTTATTTTTACTATCTTTTGTGTAATGTTTTTAGGCATTTTTCTTGCTGTCAGGAATTTGCATTTATTCTTATTTAGCATTTTATTTATTTCCTCTTCCAAAGTTTGCAGTAGCTTCATCATGAATCTCATAGATCGGCTGCTAGAATTTGTGAAGTTATGACATCATTTGCATATGCTAGACAACTCACGTGCAGTGGATTCCTTGGTTTCTTAAAAGTGAGGATGTTACTCGTTCTCATTTCCACTTTTAGATTTACGATGAATAATTCTAGATGGATTTTAAACAAATATGGCGAGAAAGGATCCCCTTGTCGAAGCCCTCTTGACATTTTAAATTCTCCACCCGCCTATCCATTTATCAGAAAATTGACTCATGCATTAGAGATACATCTATACATCAGATCTATCCAGAATTCTGAGAAACCCATTTTTCTCATTAGGTAGCATAGAGTATCCCATTCCACTCTTTCAAATACTTTTGATAAATCCAATTTCAATATTACATTGTACCATCTGGATTTCACTCCAATTTCTTTTATCATTTATGTGGCTAGATTGATATTTTTCATCATCAGCCTGTCTTTTACGAAGCCTACTTGTTCTGGAGATATGATAGCGGGAAGAATCCTACTAAATCTATTCTTGAGTAATTTTGATAATATCTTGTATATCGTATTTCATAGGCTAATTGGTTTATAGTAATATCCTTTCTACAGATTAGCCTTCTTTGGAATCAATACAATGAACTTGTCCCATGCTTTAGTGATGTCTGCCCCCGCAAAAATCCAGTCAATAACTGTGACCAGATCTTTTTTAATGATCGGCCCAGCATATTGAAAGAACCCATTGTTCCACCTGTCTAGGCATGCAGCACTATCCTTATTGGTGCTGAAACTTCTTCTTTTACCTCTTCTTCTTTTGGTGGTTACTCTAGCATTTTATTATCATCTTCTTTAACTCTCCCCTCAATGTTCTGCATTAAATAGTGCTTTCTAGGAATATTTGTCCCACATAAGTGGCTTTTGAAAAAATCTTCTAATATGTTTTTTATTTCCTCTTCTTCTTCTATCCACTCCCCATTAGGTGTTTTCAGCCCTCTTATTCTTTGTTTTTTGATTTTTATTTTCACCATTTCATTTATATTTTGTATTTGTATCCTCATCTTTTGCTTCCAAGAGGATTCTTCAATGTGAATTTTGAGCCTTAGCTCAGCTTTTACTTTGCTTACTTCTATTCTAGAGACCTCATCTGGTCTCTCCTCATACTCTATCTCTAGTGATGCAACCTTTTGATCAGCCTCCTAGATTTTTTAGGTAATATTTTCAAATCTCTCATTATTCCATTTGCTAAGAGACAATCTTAGGTTACATAATTTAATAGCAAGTATTTGCATGGGGTAACCTAAAATTGGAAATTCTTATGATTCTTTTACTATATCTTTAAAATCCTTATGCATATCCCACATGTTTTGAAATTTAAAATTCTTGTGACCTCCACTTTGTTGGAGTGAAATTAGAAGTGGACTGTGATCTGAACAAGTTTTACTTAGATGTCTGACCTTTATGCCACCCATCTTCTCTATCCATTGGGGGTTGAATAGAACCCATTCCAGTCTAGACCATATTGCCCCCCTTCTTTTCTAGTTAATGCACCAGGTAAAATTTGTCTCTATTAGGTTAGCATTTTCAATAGCCTCATTGAACTATGCTAATGCTATCGGGTCTAGAGGTCTACCTCCTCTTTTTTTATTTGGGGTTCTAATCATATTGAATTCCCCTCCAATAATCCACGGGGACTACATTGTGGCTATAACATCCAATTCTTGCCATAGGGTTTTTCTAACTGATTTTGAATTGCTTGCATACACTACTAAAAAATTAGTTCTGACTATCTGCCTAACTTAAAACTGATTATCTGCTCAGCTTTAAAGAGTGTTTCAATGTCCATTAATTACTTTCACAAAATCCATAGCTTCCCATTAGAGTTTGAAAATGCCTTATCTAGGCCTATCATTTTCTTATATTTATCGAGCAGGTTTTTGTTAACCATGGGTTCCACTAATATGACAATTCTAATCTTGTGAATCTTTACTAATCTTCTAATTCTATTTATTGTAGGAGAGTTTGCCACTCATCTTAAGTTCCAATACAAGCTATTAATCATTTTTTAGTATTTTTTTTGTGCTCTAGTGGTGCATTTATAATCATATTTTATGTTTAGATATTTCTTCCCAACACCAGGTGGCTTGGTTGAGCTAGGTGGGACTTGCTCTACCTTCTATGGGAGGCTCAAATTCTCTAAGCTCCTACCCATGTTTCTAATCTCCTCCATAGCACTTTATGTATTCTGCGGGACACTTCTATACATTTCCTGTTCATTTAGCTTTAGATCATCCTGCTGTAATTTTACAATCAGCTTGTGTTCTTCTGGATTGATGCTCAAAAAAGGCCAGCTTTTGCCTCCGAAGCATCCTCTGATAGAAGATCATCTTCCGTCCAATTATATTCATTTAAATTTTTACCTCGTTCTATCTCACTCCTCTTCTCCCATCTCATTCCTCTGGCACCTACCACACTTCTACCTTCCATCTCATTTCCCCCTATTTCTTCTACCTCTTCGGCCCTCCTTGCCATCTCTTCTAGCCATTTTTTTATTTCTTCCATCTTACCCACTTTTTCAGCACACACTCTCTCCTCCTTCTCCCTACCTTGCTCCAACCTTTTTCTATTTTATTCTTATGTTTCCCACTTTTATCCCCTCCTCCCCTTCTACCCTTTTTTCCTTTAACTCTTCTCCTCCCCTCCTTCCATCTCTCGCCTTCTCAGTAGCCTCAATTGAACACACCCATTCTACCTCTAACTCCTTAGCCCTCTCTTCCTCCCTAACTTTCCCCTTATTTTCTACCCCTTCTACTCTCACCTTCCCCTTTCTTCTCTCCCCTTCCTTGGACCCCTTTTTTACCCATACATTTTTTCACCCTCTCTTCCCTTTCTTTGTTAGTCTACCTTCTCTCTTGCTCCTTTCCCCTCCCAAACATTCTGCCTCATTTTTTTGTGCTTTAATTTACTCATATTATGAAAATTTTTATATTTCTATCGCCATCTTTGAGCCATTTAATTTTAGCACGCTGCTTCTAATAGATTTCTTCCGTGTGCAATTTGCACCTCGATTGTCCCATAGCCTTACTTAGTTTATGTCTAATCTCTTCTTTCTAGGTGCTGTCATATTTTGATTCCAGCTTATCCACCTCTTCCTCCACCTGATTAATACTTTGGTTTAAATTCTCAAAAACCTCTCTAATCCATTTTTCCAAGCAACTTTTTAGTATGTATAGCTTCAATGTTAGAACCTGCATAGGTTTACCTAGTGCTGGCTCTATCCATGACTTTCTCACCACCTTATTGAACTCTAAATGTTTTACCCACATATTCTAAAATTCGAAACTCCCTGCTGATTGTTAATTTTTTTGAATCGATATGAGTAAAGGACTATGGTCCGAACAGGTTCTATTTATGTGCCTTAGTCCTGTAATCCCTTAAAAGGATACCCACTTAGCAATACACGTTACCCTATCCAGCCTTGCCAAAATTACTTCTCTTTTCTGCCAGCTATTGCACCAGGTGTAGCTCGAGCCTATAAAGTCCACTTTTATTAAGTTAATTCTAGCAATTATGTCATTAAATTATGACATAGCCACTGTATTTGGAGTTTTTCCACCTCTATTTTTTGTGCACTTCTTATCACATTAAAATCTCCTTCTATAATGCATGGAGTGTCTTTTATTGCTATTTCTTCCATCTCTTTCTATAAATCTTTCCTATCTTTTTTAGCATTTTTAGCATACACTATTGAAATTATTTCTTCTGCATTTTTATTTGTTTTAAAGTGAACTACATGTGTTGTATCTTTTAAAATTACAATGTCCAGATTATAATGCAACATAATCTAGAGTTTACAATTTAAGTTTGCATATGCATTATTAAATCCTAATATTTTACTATACTTGACTAATTGATCCTTTTGTATCATAGGTTCTGCAAGAACAACAAGAGAAATTTTATGTGTTTTTATTAATTGTTTCAACCTAATTATCGAGGGGTTATTAGCCACCCCCCTTATATTCCAATAGAGATAACTATCCATTAGATCTTGATTTTGCTTGAGCTATTATTGTGCATTTAGACTTGTAAGTCTTATTTAAATGCCTCTTCCTATTCCTTGAAGGCTTAGGTGTGTTAGGGGAGATTTTAATTATGTCTTTATATTTTAATTGCTGTCCGAGGTGCATAGCCATTTTTTTAATGGCTTCCATAGCTTGATCTTGGGTAAGCTTCTCCCAATCTGCTTCATAGATTTCTAAGTCATCCTTAAATGTTTCTAAATTCCCCTTTTCATTTCCTTCCCCCTTACATATAGTAGGATAGCTGAAAAATATCCAATTTTTCTTCTGGAAAATCTAGAAGGTCCTCCTCAATCCAGCTATAGTCCTTCTCTTTCTCCCTTAGGACCCTCCTAGTTTTAAACCTCTTACCCCTCTTCCTTTTTCCCTTCACCACCTTCCAGTCTTCCTCCTCCCCACCCTTTTCCCATCCCTCTACCCTTGCCACAACTTCTATTCTCCTACCACTGCCTACCTCCTCCTCTGGTTGAGCCCCCGCCTCTTTCCATTCCTCTACCCTCTTCCCATCTCTCACCTCTTCACTACTACCCACCCTTTCCTCCCCTAATTCTATCACTAATGGGTCTCCCCCCATCTTGACTGTGTTTCAGGGCCCCTTCTTCCCATCTAATCTATTCCTTCCTTCCTCTACCCCCTTGCCCCTTCCCTCTACCCTTCTTCTCTAAGTTCAAACTGCACTTTCCATGTCATGCCCTAGCCTTTTACAGCCTCGGCAGTAAGATGGCAGTTTCTCCAGCATGACAAGTTGCCAAAACCCCTCACTCTTCTTTCCCTCTCCACTACCTATCCAAATCTTAGAAGGCGGTTGTGTAAGTAAGTTACATTCTACACATACCCGAGCATTATTCGGCCTGGTCATAGAGAGTGTCACCTCATCCCGTAGCATTGGGTTACCTAGGCATGAAGAGATGGCATATAGGGAGTGAATATTGTAGAGAAATAGAGGGAGGTTCAGGAATGAAAACCATACTAGGCTAGTGTCACCTCCTCATGTGGGCTGAAGGTTTTCGTCCACTTTAGAATGCGCATAGGAAATCCATTGATGTGTCATAGCCCCCTTAGCCATAATTGGCGAAAATCATCGTCCATACAGCATTGTAGGAAGAGATGTTTAGCGTCGTAGTCGGAAAATTTCACCATTCCCTTGAGCATCAGCGAGGTGATAAATGACTATATGTCTTTCATGCGAGGTATACCATGAGAAACTTCCCTATTAACGTGAGCTTGAAAGGCTCTGTAAGTCTCTGCAACTCTTTCAAAAAAAGCGTATCGTAGGACTCCCATTCTTATTACCAAACAATGGAGAAGGAGGTGCGGGCTCATTAAAGATTGAAGAAAAGGGCTTCTAATTTGATAAGAAGTCTCTTTGCTCCATTTTGAGCTTTTAGTAGATTGAATTGAGCAGAAATGGTGATTTCTCTCACTAGAAATTGAGGTTTTCTCTCTCTAAAAAGTTGAGAGCATTTTTTGAAGAAGAAGAAGCTTATTCTTCTTATTTTTTTTTTATTTTTCTTATACATCATATTTTCCTCCACCACCTTGTCTCCTACAGTGGTACCCATTAAAATTGATATTATCACAATCTTTATCACCAATTGTTTTCATACAGCAACGACTAGAAAAGATGTCTAAAAATAACCTCAATAGCCTTGAGGCATCATCATAACTAGACAAGAATATCATTCAGCTACTCTTTATACTCTCCATATCACGAAGCATCTGGGCGAGAATCTCAAGGAAGGTGGAAATTTATCTGGAAAAATTAGACATGAGAGCTGCTTCACAAGCAAGCGATTTCATTAATATTTTCCTAAATAGAGAAAACTGAAAAACTAACACATGAGGAACTGCAAGCTTTCCCACCCATTCTAAATATTGCAAGTCACCAACTATGAATCTGTTTCCTTTCTTTGATTCGACTCCAACAAATGTTATCCCTTTCTTATACATTTCTTGGGCTGAAAATTTTCTGATATAAAAGTTTGGCTTTACATAATCAATTAGAAGTATCTTTCACGACAAATCTAGCAAATGAGAGGAGTCATCAAAGAATGATCCTAGAATTTCGTGTGGCAAGTTGTTGAGTTACCCACGAATGATGGAATAAAGAAGATTTATGATAGACTCCCTCACTCTGTCATCTCCATTCAACATCATGTTTAATCTATCGAGAACTGCCCATGGAAACTGATTCTCCATGATGAAAAAAATCCATAATGCATGGCTCTATTACCCGGTGACTGTACGAGAAATATGCCTTTTGAATATCGTACAAGAATCTGTTTATGATGTATACGAGAAAACATGCATCTCTCACAATCAACTCAATGAACAAATAAAAGGATGATGCATATTTTGTTTTCACTTCTTCTGGATAAAAAAATAGATTTTGCATGATGAGATTTCTTGTTTCACCATCGATGTGCGACATTAATTTTTTTTGAACATGATCCTTCATATCATTATTGACAATGAGTCCATCATCAGGATGTATAGGCCCGATGGACACCAATTTTGGCTTAAATGCATTATCTCGACCAAAAATAAAATAGGAAACCCTAGCACATTTTGGACGTGAATTCAAATAATCAATTTCACAATCTAATCGAGTTTCACTTTCTTCCATGATTATCATGATTCCTTCAATTTTCCTTTGATGTTTCCTCGAATTATATTCTATCTAATTGTGATGTGTTGTTGTGACTTATCAGTATTATCACTCTTTGCTTTATCATGACTCTGTCACCAAGTTAGAAAATCCATAGCTCTTAATTAAAAAGCAAGGTAAATATGCATGTAAGGTTGCCCCCTTCCTCTCTACCAGAGAAAGGATAGCTTCCACATAAGGTGGAAGAACAAGGATGTCCATTGGAACAAGTCTACAAATCTTTTTATACATCTACCAATTGAAACAAAGTAAGATATATAAAAATTGAAGAGAAAGACATGCATTTTCACAATGCATGTATGAAGTGGGTGGCAACTGGAATGCACGTATGGATCCTAATTGAGACCCCTTCCCCACCACAGTTTAACAAAAAGTGTCACGCAACAAGGAGAGTCTGATAGGTTGCCTATATTTGAACGAGGCAAGCAATTTTGAAATTAAAATAATGAAGCCAATTTTGTTCATCATATTCTTTTTATTATTATTATTATTATTATTATTATTATTCTTATTCTTATTCTTCTTATTTTTCTTATTCTTTTTATTCTTCTTAATCTTTTTATTCTTCTGATTCATCGAATTCTATTTATTCTTATTCTTCTTATTCTACTTATTATTCTTTTCTCCTTTTCATTTTTTATTCTTATTCTTCTTATTCTTCATATTTTTGGTATACTTCTTATTCACACTACTCTTCTTTTTCTTCTTATCCTTCTTATTCTTCATATTTTTCTAATTCTTATTATTTATTTTATACTTATTATACTTCTTATTCTTCTTAATGTTCTTATTATTCTTATTCTTCCTTAACATTTTATTCTTATGATTCTTCCTATTCATTTTATTCTACTGATTCTTCTTATTCTTCTAACTTTTCTAATTCTTATTATTATTATAATTATTATTCTTTATATTCTACTTATTCTTCAAATTTTTCGTATTTTTTTTATTCTTATTATTCATCATATTCTTATTATTCTTATTATTCATTTTATTCTTCTTATTCTATTTATTATTATTATTATGTTGTTTCATCTTATATTTATAATTCTTGTTATTTTTCAAAATCTTCTTATTATTCTTATTATTCTTAATTATTCTTAATCTTTTTATTCTTTTTATTCCTATTCTTTTTATTATTTTAATTCTTTTTATTCTTCTTATTCTATTTATTCTTCTTATTCTTCATAATCTTCTTATTTTTCATATTCTTTTTATTCTTATTTTTAATTTTATTCTTTTTTTTGTTTCTTATTATTCTTATTCTACTTACTCTTCTTATTCTTGTTAATCTTATTATTTTTCTTTTTCTTCTTATTCAACATATTCTTATTATTCTTTTTATTCTTATTATTCTTCATTATCTTCTTATTCTTCGTTTTATTCTTATTCTTCTTTTTATTCTTATTCTTCTTATTCTTTTTTTAATCTTCTTATTCTTCTTATTCTTTTTATTCTTTTTATTCTTTTTATTCTTCTTATTTTTTCTTATTTATCATATTCAACAAAGTATTCTTATTCTTATTATTCTTATTATTCGTCTTATTCTAATTTATCTTCTAATTCATGTAATTTTATTATTTATCTTATTCTTATTATTATTCTTATTCTTCTTAATCTTCTTATTCTTCCTATTCTTTTTATTATTAATATTCTTCTTATTATTCTTACACTTATTATTCTTTTATTTTTCGCATTCATATTATTTTTATTATTATTATTCTTTTTATTATTTTTATTATTCTTTTTCTTTTTATTCTTCTTATTTAATTTATTTTTCTTTATCTCTGTATTCTTTTCAATCTTCTTATTTTCCTTATTCATCCTATTTTTTTATTTTTATGTTTCTTATTTTTCTTATTTTACATATTCTTTTTATTCTTCATATTCTTATTATATTTTATATTCTTCTTATTATTATTTTTCTTATTCTTCTTATTCTTCTTATTCTTTTTATTCTTCAAATTCTTCTTTTTAATCTTATTGTTCTTATTCTTCTTATTTTTCTTATTCTTTTTATTCTTCTTATTCTTCTTAATCTTCTTATTCTTCTTATTCGTCTTATTCTTCTTATTCTTCTTATTCTTCAAATTCTTCTTTTTAATCTTATTGTTCTTATTCTTCTTATTTTTCTTATTCTTCTTATTTTTCTTATTCTTTTTATTCTTCTTAATCTTCTTAATCTTCTTAATCTTCTTATTTTACATATTCTTTTTATTCTTCATATTCTTATTATTTTTCATATTCTTCATATTCTTATTATTTTTCATATTCTTCTTATTATTCTTATTATTCTTATTATTCTTATTCTTTTTATTCTTCCAATTCTTCTTTTTAATTTATTGTTCTTATTCTTCTTATTCTTCTTATTCTTCTTATTGTTTTTATTCTTCTTATTCTTCTTATTGTCTTTTTAATCTTCTTATTCTTCTTATTGTCTTTTTAATCTTCTTATTCTTCTTATTGTCTTTTTAATCTTCTTATTCTTTTTATTCTTTTTATTTTTCTTATTCTTCTTATTCTTTTTATTCTTTTTATTCTTCTTATTTTTCTTATTCATCATATTCAACCAATTCTTCTTATTCTTATTATTCTTATAATTCTTATTATTCTTCTTAATCTTCTTATTCTTCTTATTATTCCTAATCTTTTTATTATTTCTATTCATCTTATTATTCTTACTCTTATTAACCTTCTTATTTTTTATATTCTATTTATTATTATTATTATTATTCTTCTTATTATTATTCTTATTCTTTCTATTATTCTTATTCTTTTTATTCTTCTTATTCTTCTTAATTTTTTTATTCTTATTAATTTTCTTATTCTTCTTATAGATCTTATTCTTATTATTATTCTTATTGTTATTATTCTTCTTATTGATCTTATTCTTTTTATTGTTATTATTATACTTATTCTTATTATACTTCTTATTCTTCTTATTATTCTTATTGTTTTTATTCTTCATATTCTTCATATTCTTCTTATTATTCACTTTCTTCTTATTCTTATTATTCTTTTTATTCTTTTTATTCTTCTTATTCTTATTATTCTTCCTATTCATATTATTTTCATATTCTTCTAATTTTTCTTATTCTTTTTAATCTTCTTATACTTCTTCTTATTCTTATTATTGTTATTTTTCTTATTCTTCTTATTTTTCTTATTCTTTTTATTCTTCTGATTCATCGAATTCTATTTATTCTAATTCTTCTTATTCTACTTATTATTCTTTTCTCCTTTTCATTTTTTATTCTTATTCTTCTTATTCTTCATATTTTTTGTATACTTCTTATTCACACTACTCTTCTTTTTCTTCTTATTCTTCTTATTCTTCATATTTTTCTAATTCTTATTATTTATTTTATTCTTATTATACTTCTTATTCTTCTTAATGTTCTTATTATTCTTATTCTTCCTATACATTTTATTCTTATGATTCTCCTTATTCTTCTAACTCTTCTAATTCTTCTTATTATTATAATTATTATTCTTTATATTCTACTTATTCTTCAAATTCTTCGTATTCTTTTTATTCTTCTTATTCAACATATTTTTGTTATTCTTTTTATTCATCTTATTCTTCTTATTCTATTTATTATTATTATTATGTTGTTTCATCTAATTTTTATAATTCTTGTTAATTATTCAAAATATTCTTATTATTCTTATTATTCTTAATTCTTTTTAATCTTTTTATTCTTCTTTTTCATCCAATTCTTTTTATTATTCTAATTTTTTTATTCTTCTTATTCTATTTATTCTTCTTATACTTCTTATCTTCTTATTTTTTTCATATTGTTTTTATTCTTATTTTTAATTTTATTCTTTTTTTGTTTATTATTATTCTTATTCTACTTACTCTTCTTATACTTTTTAATCTTATTATATTTTTTTATTCTTATTCATCTTATTCTTATTAATCTTCTTATTCTTCTATTCTTCTTATTCTTCTTATTCTTCTTATTCTTCTTATTCTTCTTATTCTTCTTATTCTTCTTATTCTTCTTATTCTTCTTATTCTTCTTATTCTTCTTTATCTTCGTATTCTTCTTTTTTATTCTTATTCTTCTTTTTATTCTTATTCTTCTTATTCTTCTTTTTCTTCTTTTTTTCTGATTCAACTTATTCTTCTTATTTTTTTTATTCTTCTTTTTCTTTTTATTCTTCTTACCCTTCTTATTTATTTTTATTCTTCTTATTCTTTTTATTCTTCTTATTTTTCTTATTTATCATATTCAAGAAATTATTCTTATTCTTATTATTCTTATTATTCGTCTTATTCTAATTTGTCTTCTAATTCATGTAAATGTATTATTTTTCGTATTCTTATTATTATTCTTTTTCTTCTTAATCTTTTTATTCTACTTATTCTTCCTATTCTTTTTATTATTACTATTATTCTTATTATTCTTACTCTTATTATTCTTTTATTTTTCATATTCATATTATTATTATTATTATTCTTTTTATTATTCTTATTGTTCTTATTCTTCTTATTTATCTTATTCTTCTTATTTAATTTATTTTTCTTTATCTCTGTATTCTTTTTAATCTTTTTATTTTCCGTATTCTTATTATTTTTTTATTTTTATATTCTTATTCTTCTTATTTTACATATTCTTTTTTTTCTTCATATTCTTCATATTCTTATTATTTTTCAAATTCTTCTTTTTATTCTTATTTTTCTTATTCTTCTTATTCTTTTTATTCTTCCAATTCTTCTTTTTATTCTTATTTTTCTTATTCTTCTTATTCTTTTTATTCTTCCAATTATTCTTTTTTATCTTATTGTTCTTATTCTTCTTATTCTTCTTATTCTTTTTATTCTTTTTATTCATCTTATTCTTCTTATTTTTCTTATTCTTCTTTTTATTCTTATTCTTCTAATACTATTTTTTTTCTGATCCTTCTTATTTTTCTTATTCTTTTTTTGTCTTTTTAATCTTTTTATTCTTTTAATTCTTTTTATTTTTTTTTTATTTTTCTTATTCTTCTTATTCTTTTTATTCTTCTTATTTTTCTTATTCATCATATTGAACTAATTCTTCTTATTCTTATTATTCTGCTTAATCTTCTTATTCTTATTATTATTTTTACTCTTTTTTTTTCATATTCTACTTATTCTTGTTATTATTATTATTATTATTATTCTTTTTATTATTCTTATTCTTCTTATTTTTCTTATTTTTCTTATTCTCTTTATTTTTCTTTATCTCTTTATTATTCTAATTCTTCTTAATCTTCTTATTCTCCTTATTCTTCTTATTCTTTTTATTCTTAAGCTTTGTATTCTTCTTATTTTACATATTCTTTTTATTCTTCTTATTCTTCTTAATTTTCTTATTCTTCTTATAGATCTTATTCATCTTATTATTCTTATTGTTCTTATTCTTCTTATTGATCTTATTATTATTATTATTATTATTCTTATTTTTATTATTCTTCTTATTCTTCTTATTCTTCTTATTCTTCTTATTCTTCTTATTATTCTTATTATTCTTATTATTTTTATTCTTCATATTCTTCTTATTATTCATTTTATTCTTATTCTTGTTATTCTTTTTATTCTTCTTATTCTTCCTATTTATCTTATTTTCATATTCTTCTAATTTTTATTATTCTTTTTAATCTTCTTATACTTTTTATTTTTTTTATTCTTTTTATTCTTGTAATTCTTCTTATTCTCCATATTCTTCTTATTTTCATATTCTTCTAATTCTTCTTATTCTTCTTACACTTCTTATTCTTTTTATTCTTCGTATACTTCTTATTCTTCTAAGTCTTCTTATTCTTCTTATTATTCTTATTATTCACTTTCTTCTTATTATACTTATTCTTCTTATTTTTTTATTCTTCTTATTCATCTTATTTTTCTATTTCTTATTCTTCTTTTTATTATTCTTTTTCATCTTATTCTTCTAAATCTACATTTATTTTTTCTTCTTATTCTTTTTATTTTTCTTAATCTTTTTATTCTACTTATAATCGTTATTATTCGTATTCATTTTATTCTTCTTATTTTTGTTATACTTCTTATTCTTCTTATTATTTTTTTTCTTTTTTTTTCATATTCTTCTTTTATTATTATTATTTTTATTATTTTAATTTATCTTAATCTTTTTATTTTTTAATTCTTCCTATTTTTCTTATTTTTCTATTCTTCTAATTGTTCTTATTCATTTTATTTTTTTATTCTTCATAATCTCTTTTCTTCTTATTCTTTTTATTCTTTTTATTCTTATTCTTCTTATTATTTTTATTCTTCTTGTTATAATTATTCTTCTTATTCTTTTTATTATTTTATTCTTAAAATTATTATATTCTTCTTATTCTTCTTATTCTATTTATTTTTCGTATTCTTTTTATTCATCTTATTCTTATTAATCTTCTTATTCTTCCTAATCTTCTTATTCTTTTTATTCTTATGCTTCTTTTTGTTCTTATTCTAAGTATTCTTTTTGTTCTTCTTATTGTTCTTATTCTTCTTATTCTACTATTTCTTTTTATTCTTCTTATCTTCTTATTCTTATTATTCTACCTATTCTTCTTTTTTTTTTCAAATTCTTTTAATTCTTCTTATTCTACTTAATTTTCTTACACTTCTTATTCTTATTATTCTTCTTAATCTTTATATTTTTTGTTAGCTTCTTTTCATTTTATTATTCTTATAATTTTTATTCTTCTTTTTCTTCTTATTAATGATATTCTTTTTATTTTTCTTATTCTTTTTATTCTTTTAATTCATCTTATTCTTCTTATTCTTTTGATTTTTCTTATTTATCTTTTTTTTCTAAACCAGCATATTTTTTTATTCTTATTTTTATTATTCTTTTTATTCTACTTATACTTGTTATTTTTCTTATTCTTCTTATTTTGTTTATTGTTTTTATTCTTCTTTATTCTTTTTTATTATTTTGATTCTTTTTATTCTTTATTTTCTTCTTATTTTTCTTATTTTAATTAGTCTTCTTATTGTTCTTATTCTTCTTATTCTATTTATTATTCTTATTCTTCGTATTCATCTTATTCTTTTTATTCTTCTTATTATTCTTATTCTTCATATTCTTCATATTCTTCTTAGGCTTCTTTTCTTATTATTCTTCTTATTTACTTCTTATAATTCTTATTCATCTTTTCCTTCTTTTTTTTTATTCTTATTCTTCTTATTTTTTTATTCTTATTATTCTTTTAATTCATCATATTCTTCTTATTCTTCTTATTTTTCATATTCTTTTTATTCTTCTTATACTTGTTATTCTTCTAATTCTTATTATTCTTTTTATTCTTCTTTTTCTTCTTATTCTTTTTATTATTTTTTATTCTTCTTATTCATCTATTATTTTTATTATTCTTATTTTTCTTATTTTACTTATTATTTTTATTTTCTTTATTCTTCTTATTCTTATTATTATTTTTATTCTTCTCTTTATTCTTATTATTCTTCTTGTTCTTTTTATTCTTTTAATCGATTTATTCTTCTGATTCTTACTATTTTATTTATTCTTATTCTACTTATTAACTTATTATTCTTATTTTACTTATTTTCTTATTCTTCTTATTCTTGTTATTCTACTTATTATTTTTATTCTTCTTATTATTCTTTTTCTTATTTTTCGACTTATTCTTTTTATTATTGTAATTCTTATTTTTTTATTATTCTTTTTATTCTTCTTATTTTTCATAAACTTCTTATTATTCCTATTCTTCTCATTCTTCTTATTCTTCTAATTCATGTTAGTTGTATTTTATTATTATTATTATTATTATTATTATCATTATACTTATTAATCTTCTTAATCTTATTATTATTCCTATTCTTCTCATTCTTCTTATTCTTCTAATTCATGTTAGTTGTATTTTATTATTATTATTATTATTATTATTATTATTATTATTATTATACTTATTAATCTTCTTAATCTTCTTATTCTTCCTATTCTTTTTATTTTTATATTTCTTTTTTTTCTTATTTTACATATTCTTTTTATTCTTCTAATTTTTTTTTATTCATATTGTTCATATTTTTTTTTATTCTTCTTATTCTTATTATTCATCTTATTCTTCTTATTCTTCTTTATCTTCTTATTCTTCTTATTCTTCTAATTAATGTAATTTTTATTATTTTTATTATTCTTATTATTATTCTTATTCTTCTTAATCTTCTTATTTTTTTATTCTTCCTATTCTTTATATTCTTCCTATTCCTCTTATTATTCTAACTCTTCATATTCTTCTTATTTTTCATATTCTTCTAATTCTTATTAATATTATTATTATTCTTCTTTTTCTTTTTATACTTCTTATTCATCATTTTCTCTTTATTCTACTTATTTTTCTTAATCATCTTAATCTTCCTATTCTTTTTTTTCTTATTTTCTTATTCTTCTGATTTTTCTTATTTTTCTTATTCTTTTAAATATTCTGATTCTTCTTATTATTCTTATTATTCTTATTTTTGTTATTCAACTTTTTCTTATAATTTTTTTATTCTTCTTATTCTTATTATTCTTATTTTTTTTATTATTTTTCTTATTATTTTTCTTATTCTTTTATTTATTTTATTCTTTATTTTCTTCTTTTTCTTCCAATTCTTCTAATTCTTATTATTATTATTTTTCATATTCTTCTGTTTCTTCTTATTTTTCTTAATCTTATTACACTTATTATTATTATTATTATTATTATTATTCTTAGTCTTCTTATTCTTCTTATTTTTCTTATTTTTCTTTTTCTTCTTATTATTCTTATTCTTCTAATTTCTCTTATTCTTTTTATTCTTTTTATTCATCTTATTCTTCATTTTCATTTTATTCTTATAAATAATCATATTTTTTGTTCTTATTTTTTTATTTTTTTATTCTACTTATACTTTTTATACTTCTTATTCTTCTATTTCTTCTTATTCTTCTTATTCTTCTAATTCATTTTATTCTTCTTATTTTTCTTATTCTTCGTATTCTTCTTATTCTTTTTATTCTTCGTATTCTTCTTATTCTTTATTATTATTATTATTATTATTATTATTATTATTATTATTATTATTATTATTATTATTTTTTATTGTACATATTATTATTAATTGTTTTTATTTTCCTTATTATTTTTATTCTTCTTATGTTTCTTATTTTTCTTATTTTTCTAATTCTTCTGATTCTTCTTTGTTTTATTCTTCTTAATCTTCTCATTCTTTTTATTCTTCCTATTCTTTTTATTCTTTTTCTTTTTATTCTTCTTATTGTTCTTATTATTCTTATTATTATTATTATTATTATTATTATTATTCTTGTTATTTTTGTTTTATTCTTCTTATTTACTTTATTTTTTTTATTCTCTTTATTCTTATTATTCTTCTTAATCTTTTTATTCTTCTTGTTCTTACAATTCTTTTTTTTATTATGCTTCCTATTCTTCTTATTCTACATATTATTCTGATTCTTATTATTCTTTTTATTATTTTATTTCTTTTTATTCTTTCTATTCTAATAATTATTAATATTAATATTATTCTCATTCTTATTCTTCCTATTCATCTTATTTTCATATTCTTCTAATTCTTCTTTTAGTTCTTAATCATCTTACACTTATTATTGTTATTATTTTTATTCTTTATATTCATCTTAATCTTCTATTATTATTATTATTATTATTCTTCTTCTTATTATTCTTATTCTTCTTATTCTTCTATTTTTTCTTATTTTCCTTATTTTTCTTATTCGTCATATTCTTCATATTCTTCTTATTCTTCTTATTCTTCTTATTCTTCCTATTCTTTTAAATCTTCTTATTTTTTTTATCCTTCCTATTTTTATTATTCTTTTTTAATCTTATTATTTTTATAATTCTTCTTATTATTCTTATTTTTCTTATTCTTTTTATTTTCCTTAGTCTTCTTATTCTTTTCTTTTTTTGGAAAGTTTGTTTTATTAATAGAAAGTCCTCTCATTTGGTGGAGGAATACCATTTTTACAATCTAGAACTACCCTTATCCCTTTTACACCATTGAGTAAAATAAAATAAACAAGAGAAAATGCATTATGCTTGAAGTGACTCTTCTTTTCCTTTCTCTAAATGCACCCTTTTACTTTGATTATGTGTTTATACTACTTTATACCTTGACTACTTTGTCTTTTATATTTCTTTCCCTTGTACTTTTTAGCTGGCTCCCTTCACATCAGCATCCATATATCTGCTTCCATCCTGCCTTAATTGAAATTTTGCCAGCCTTTTTGCTGTTTTAATCATATTCCTCATATCCTAATTATGCTTTTGACCTGCACATCAAGCACACAAAACCAAGGACACAATTGATAGAGTACATCTACTTTCTGACCAGCATGTGCTTCTTCCTTGCAAGCTGTTTGATCATCATCATATAGCATGCCAGACTTTGTGCCTATTATTGTACAACCTTTGCACTTCAAGCAACCATAGCAGAATATATATTGACTAAATCCACCATTATCCCCTTTTACATCCTTAATGAGATAAATAAAACAAGCATATTCTGTTTGCAGTGAATCTTTTTGTGTTTGGCATATCTTCCTAGATTTAGTGCATTTTCACTAAGCTTCCTTTGCCTTTGATTGTATCCAATATTTATAAACCATCGCAGCTTCAACACTCCTCTCCTCATGCCTAGCTCTCCTTCCATCGACAGCTAGCTAAGATAACCAACAAACAAACTTCCCAAGAGATGATATTACATAATCTAATTACCTTTTAAAACCACTTGGAGCTAGGATGCTATTCCTTATCTGCAAATAGTTATAGCATGAGAAAACAAGGAGCACTTATACCTTTGGGTCTCTTGGTCCTTGACTGTTTTCATCCTGTTGTATATGCACGAAACAGAAACAAAAGCCCAGAATCGAATATATTGAATAATTACAAACCTTTGCACCTTGTTAGGCTCCCCTCAGGGCCGAAGAGGCTTGTTTTGCCATTAATTCTTCACCTGGATTTATAGCAGTAGTAAGTAGCCATTAGCAAAAAATTTAGTAGCTTTCTAAGGCAGAAATTACTGCCTTATCTAGGGTAGATATTCGTCTCAATATTTATATGTATATAGGTTCCTCCCTTTTTTTTAATCTCTAGTTTCTTTTATTCTGATATATGGAAATTCAATTTTATCCAGTTCTATCAAACCTTTAAACCTATCGGGTACCCTATCCCCCTCAAATTCTTCGTGCTCCTTTTTTCCTTCCTTCCACGGCTAATTTATCTGCCAGTGCGTTAGCTTCTCTATATATATGTTTTATTTGTCCTTTTATTTCTATTAAGGTCTTTCTAATGTTATCAATCCCTTCTTCGAATTGCCATAAGTATGCCTTACTTTGTACTAGATACACTAATATTTTCGAGTCGACTTGCGCTTGAATGTTTAGGTAGTTATTTTCTTTACATATTTCTAAGCCCCATTGCAGGGCCTTAATCTTCGCGTGTAGTGCAGAGAGGGCTGTGAATCTTAAAGTAAATGCTTTCAATACTTTGCCCTCTTCAATTTTTATAGATCCTTCTCTTGCTTCTCCCATCTCTCTCTTGAAACTCCCATTCGTGTTTAGCACTAAGCCTCCCTGCAATGGTTTGTTTCAACTAACTATTTTAATAGATGGAGTCTTCTTTGTTACGATTGCTAGGCTCCATGCTTTTCTTCTGTATTCATCTAATTCCATCGTTCTCACTTTTATTGGGCTACAAGCAGTGATGGATGCACTTTCTTTTTTGATTTATTCTAGTATGTCTTTAGCTTTCATTTCAACGTTCTCAAACCGACTTTTGTTTCTCGCTTTCCATAAATACCAAACCACTATGTGAGGAATATAATTCCTTATCCATTTTAAAATTTTGTTTTTTGTTTGCTTTTTTGGCTAGTTCTCTAATCTATTTCTCAGAGGCACTACACTCTTCTCTATTTTTTGCGTCAGCTTCAAATTTGTTCCATACTTTCAATGCAATCTTGCTCGTTGAAAACAGGTGATTTGCACTTTTAGTCTCTTGATAACAACAATCACATCTGGATACTAGTTTTATGCCTTTTTTTGAATGTTTTCGTCTACATGGATGATATTAGTAAATATTTTCCACATAAGCACAATTGTCTTTTGAGGCACATCTTTTATCCAAAGCTCTTTAAGTTGTGGAGGTCTTCTGCTACGAACTAGCCCTTTGGCACTTTTTAATGTGAAGTTGCCCTGTGGGTTTAAAATCCATTTCCATCTATTTTTGGTCAAGATAGAATGTTTTTTTACTAAGCTCTGTTGTTTACACATCAATTTCCAACTTTTAGTTGCTTTTTTGAGATTTTTAAATGGCTTGTTTCTTAACCCATAGTTTGCTTTTACATAAGATGCCCAGAGGTTATCATTTTCTTTTAATCTCCAATAGTTTTTGCATGCCCAAGCTTTGGCTATATTATTTAGACTAGTGAAGCCTAGTCCTGCCTCTTCTTTTGGAAAGCATAAATCCCTCCATTTTTTCTAATATAATTTATTTTTACCTTCTTTTTTCCCCATAGGAAGTTAGCCAGTTCTTTTTCTATTTTTTTATAATACTTTTTGGTGGTTGTGTCGCCATGAGGATGTGAGTTAACGATCCGTGCAAAACATGAGTGATTAATGTTATTTTTCCTGCCATATTTAACAAGTTCTCTTTCCATCCGGCAATCTTTTGCCTTAACTTGTCTAGTATAAATGACAAGTATTCCTCATTCATTCTTCCTTCGTAGATTGGGCATCCTAGGTACATTATTGTTCCTTTAGTCCGGACAAAACATAAAACCAGTGACTGCTTTAATCCTTTGAGATATGTCCTCTGATGTTTTAACTACTATCATGAAATGATATTTATTCTTATTTAGCATTTGTCCTGATTACTCTTAAAGTGTTTGAAGAAGTTCCATCGGACTTTTCATGGATCTGCTACTAGCATTTGTAAATATAATCAAATTATCTTAGTATGCCAAGCAGCATACTAATGGTGTATTTTTAGGCTGTTTATAGGCTAGTATATTGCCATTACTGACTTGCACCTATCTAAATAGTGGTGTTTGCATGTGGAATTTGATAATGTAGTTATGAAAGAATGGGCAGAACCAGTCTCTGGCAACCCATTATAATTTCTAGATATAAATTAAGAAGGCTAAAAGCTTGTTTAACATAGAAAAAAATATATTTTGGCAATATTAACAAAGAGATTATTGAAGCTGAACTAAAGTGGAAGAACTAAAATTAGCATATGAGCAGGATCATAGAGAGCCATGTAGACAGGAACTTAACAAGGAAAAAGTATAATTGAAACTTAGATTACGGATGAGGTGTAATGGAAGCAAAGAACAAAAATTAAGAGGCTTAAGGAAGGGGACATATATATGAAATTATTCTACTATTTTTCTGTTTATTCTTCTTATTCTTATAATTTTTTTAATCTTCTAATTCTTTTTATTCTACTTATTCTTCATATTATTATTATTCTTCTTATTAATATTATTTTAGAATTTTTCTTAATCTTTTTATTCTTCTAATTCTTCGTTTATTTTTATTATTCTTATTCTTCTTAATCTTTTAATTATTCTTATTCTTCTTATTCTTGTGATTCTTATTTATTTTTTTATTCTTCTTATTATTTTTATTCTTCTTATTCTTTTTATTCTTCTTATTCTTCTAATTTGTCCTCTTTTTATTTTTTATTTTATTCTTCTTATTCTTCTTTTATTTCTAATTCCTTTTATTATTATTATTATTATTATTATTATTATTATTATTCTTCTTCTTCTTATTCTTCTATTTGTTCTTATTCTTTTTATTCTTTTTATTCTTCTCATTCTTCTTATTCTTTTTATTCTACTAATTCTAATTATTCTTTTTATTATTCATATTCTTCTAATTATACTTATTCTTCTTATTCGGCTTATTCTTCTTATTTTTATTATTTTATTATACTTTTATTATTATTATTTTTTTTATACTTCTTATTATTCTTATTCTTATTATTTTTTTATTCTTCTATTTCTTTCTTATTCTTTTATTTCTTCTTATTATTCTTATTCTTCATATTCTTCTTATTCTTTGTGTTCTTATTCTTCTATTTCTTCTAAAACTTTTAATTCTTCTTATTATTTTCTAGTATTGGTATTATTCTTATTCTTCTTATACTTCTTATTGTTCTTATTATTCACATTCTTCTTATTCTTATAATTCATCTAATTCTTCTTATTTTTATTTTATTCATATTTTTCTTATTCTACTTATTCATCTTATTTTTCTTATTATTGTTATATTATTATTATTATTATTATTATTCTACTTATTCTTATTATTTTTATTAATCTTTTTATTCTTCTTATTTGTCTTATTATTCTTATTTTTCTAATTCATCTGATTCTTCTTATTATTTTTATTCTTCTTATTCTACTTCTTGTTGTTATTTTTTTTATCATTCTTATTCTTTTTGTATTTCTTATTCTTGTTATTTTTCTTAATCTTCTTATTTTTCTTATTCTTCTTATTCTTATTATACTACATTTTTCTTATTCTTCTAATATTTCTTATTCTTCTTATTCTTCTTATAGTTCTTATTTTTATTATCCTACTTATTCATCTTATTTTATTATTATTATTATTCTTATTATTATTCGTATTATTCTTATTATTATTCTAATCTATCTTATTCTTCTTATTTTTTAGTTTATTCTTATTCTTCTTATTCTTTTTATTCTTTTTATTTTTACTTTCTTCTTATTTATTATTATTCTTATTCTTCTGAATATTCATATTCATCATTTTCTTCTTATTCTTCTTATTCTTTTTATACTTCTTTTTACAGTTATTCTTGTTAAACTTCTGATTCTTGTTATTCTTCTTAATCTACTTATTCTTTTTATTATTCTTATTGTCCTTATTCTTCTTATTCTTCTTATTCTTCTTATTCTTATTATTCTTTTTATTCTTATTATTCGTCATATTTTTCTTATTCTTATTTTCTTCTTATTATTATTATTATTATTATACTTCTTATTTTTTATATTCTTCTTATTTTTCATATTCTTATTATTCTTATTATTTTTGTATTCTTCTTATTCTTTTTATTCATCTTATTCTTCATATTCTTCTTATTCTTTTTATTCATCTTATTCTTCATATTCTTCTTATTCTTATTATTCTTCTTATTCTTCTGAATATTCATATTCATCATTTTTTTCTTATTCTTCTTATTCTTTTTATACTTCTTTTTACAGTTATTCTTGTTAAACTTTTGATTCTTGTTATTCTTCTTAATCTACTTATTCTTTTGTTATTCTTATTATCCTTATTCTTCTTATTCTTCTTATTCTTCTTATTCTTCTTATTCTTTATATTCTTCTTATTCTTTTTATTCTTATTATTCATCATATTTTTCTTATTCTTATTTTCTTCTTATTTTTTTTATTATTCTTATACTTCTTATTTTTTATATTCTTATTATTTTTCATATTCTTATTATTCTTATTATTTTTGTATTCTTCTTATTCTTTTTATTCATCTTATTCTTCATATTCTTCTTATTCTTATTATTCTTCTTATTTTTCTTATTCTTCATATTCTTCATATTCTTTTCTTCTTATTCTTTTTATTCTTCTTATTCTTATTATTATTATTATTATTCTTATTCTTCTTATTATTTTTATTCTTCTTTTTCTTCTTATTTTTTTATATTATTACTATTCTTTTTATTATTCTTATTCTTCGTATTGTCATTATTCTTACTATTCTTCTTATTTTTCTTATTCTTCTAATTCTTCTTATATATCTTATTCTTCATATTATTATTATTATTCTTCTTATTCTTCTTATTCTTACTATTCTTCTTAATATTTTTATTCTTCTTATTATTCTAATTCTTCTTTTTTTTATTCTTCTTATTCTTTATAATCATTTTATTATTCTTATTCTTCTAATTCTTCTTATTCTTATGATTCTTATTTATCTTCTTATTCTCCTTATTCTTCTTATTCTTCTTATTTTTTTTATTTTTTTATTCTTATTATTCTTTTTATTCTTATTCTTTTTATTTTTCTTTTTTTCTTTTTCTTCTTTTTCTTCTTTTTCGTTTTATTATACTTATTATTCTTATTTTTCTTATTCTTCTTTTGCTTCCAAAACATTTTATTCTTTTTATTCTTCTTATTCTTCTTATTCTTGTAAATCTTCTTATTCTACTATTTTTTTTATTCTTCTTATTATTCTTATTCTTATTATTGTTCTTATTCTTCTTATTCTTTTTATTTTTTTCTTATTTTTCTTTTTCTACTTATTTTTCTTATTCTTCTTATTTTTTGATTCTTCTTATTCTTTTTATTCTTATTATTTTTCTTATTCTTATTATTCTTCGTCTTTTCTTATATTTATTATTATCATTCTTCTTCTTATTCTTCTTATTATTTCGATTCTTCTTATTTTTCTTATTATTGTATTTATTCTTATTCTTCTTGTTCTTCTTATCCATTTTATTATTCTTATTCTTCTTATTCTTCTTATTCTTATTATTATTCTTCTTTTCTTATATTTATTATTATCATTCTTCTTCTTATTCTTCTTATTATTTCGATTCTTCTATTTCTTCTTATTCTTCTTGTTCTTATTATTCTTTTATTTCTTCTTATTCTTCAAATTTTTTCTTATTATTTTTTATTCTTATTATTCTTCTTATTCTTTTGATTCTTCTGATTATTATTATTATTATTATTATTCTTCTTCTTCTTCTCATTTTAATATTATTCATATTCTTTTTATTTTTTTATTTTTCTTATTTTTCTTATTCATCTTATTTTTTTTATTCTTGTTATTTTTTTATATTTTTTATTCATATTATTCTACTTATTCATATTATTTTTATTAATCTTCTTATTCTTTTTTTCCATGTTATTATTCTTATTTTTCTGATTCTTCTGATTTTTCTTAATCATCTTATTATTATTATTATTATTATTATTATTATTCTTTGTATTCTTATTATTCTTATTCTTCTTATTCTTCTTATTCTTCTTATTCTTCTTATTCTTCATTTTATTCTTATTCTTCTTATTCTTATTATATTTATGATTCTTTTTATTATTCTTATTCTTTTTATTCTACTTATTTTTCTTATTCTTATTATTCTTCTAAATCTTTTTATTCTACATATTTTTCTTATTATTCTTATTCTTCTTTTTCTTCTTAATCTTCTTATTCTTATTATTCTTGTTACTTTTCTATTTCTTTTTATTCTTCTTAATATTCTAATTCTTCTTATTCTTCTTCTACTTCTTATACTTCTTATAATTCTCATTCTAATTCTTATTATTCTTCTTATTCTTTTTAATGTTTTTATTCTTAATATTTTTCTTATTCTTCCTATTCTTCTTTTTTTTCTTTTTCTTATTATTTTTATTATTCTTATTCTTCTTTTTTTAATTCATCTTATAATTCTTATTCTTCTTATTCAACTTATTCTTCTTAATATTTTCATTCTTATCATTATTCTTATTTTTCTTTTTCTTCTTTTTCTTCTTATTCTTCTTACTCTTCTTATTCTTCTTATTGTTCTTATTTTCATTATCCAACTTATTCATCTTATTTTTTTATTCTTCTTTTTATTTTTATTATTTTTATTATTCTTATTTTTATACTTATTTTTATTCTTTATAATATTCTTTTTATCAATCATATTCTTCATATTATTCAGATTATTCTTATTCTTCATATTATTTTTATTCTTGTTATTCTTCTAATTCTTCTTATTTTTTTTATTTTTCCTATTTTTCTTATTATTCTTATTCTTCTGATTCTTCTTATTCCTATTATTCTTCTTATTCTTTTTTTTCTTTTTCTCCTTCTTTATTCATGTTATTCTTTTTAGTCTTCTGATTCTTGTTTTTTTATCTTTTTTATTGTTCTTATTGTTCTTATTCTACTTATTCTTATTATTCTTTATATTCTTATTATTCATTATATTTTTCTTATTCTTCTTTTCTTCTTATTCTTTTTATTCTTTTTATAATTCTTATTATTCTTATTCTTGTTATTCTTCTTATTATTTTTATTCTTTTTTATTTCTTATTCTTCTTATTCTTCTTATTCTTCTTAGTCATATTTTTTTTCATATTTTTCTTATTCTTTTTTTTATTCTTATTCTTTTTATTCTTCTTATATTTCTTGTTCTTCTTATTCTTTTTATTTTTTTATTCTTCTTATTCTTCTTATTCTACTTATCCTTCTTATTATTTGTATTCTTCTTATACTTCTTATTATTCTTATTCTTCATATTATACTTATTATACATATTCTTCTAATTCTTCTTATTTTTTGTATTCTTATTATTATTCTTATTCTTCTTATTCATTTTATTTTTTTTATAATTTTTATATTTTTATTATTCTTCTTATTTAATTTACTCTTATTATTCTTTTTATTCTTTCTAATTTTTCATAATTTTCTTATTCTTCTTATGCTATTATACTTATTATTCTTCTTATTCTTCATATTATTTTTTAATTATCTTATTATTATTTTATTTCTTATTCTTATTTTTATTGTTTTTATTCTTATTCTTCTTTACATTCTTCATTTTCTTTTGAAACTTCATTATCTTCATATTATTATTATTATTATTATTATTATTATTTTTCTTATTTTTTTTATTCTTCTTATTCTTCTGATTCTTCTTTATCTTTTTATTCTTCTCATCCTTCTTTTTCTTCTTTTTCTTTTTATTCTTTTTAATCTTCTATTACGTCTTATTCTTCTTATTCTTCATATACCTTTTATTCTATTTAATCTACTCAATGTTCTTATTCTTCCTATTCTTTTTTATACTTTTTATTCCTCTTATTCTTCTTATTCTTCTTATTCTTCTTATTCTAATTGTTCTTTTTATTCTTCTTATTATTCTTATTTTTCTTATTCTTTTTATATTGTTTATTCTTATTATTCTTATTCTTCTTCTTTTTCATCATATTTTTTTGTTCTTCTTATTCTCCATATTTTTTTTTCTTCTTATTCTTCTTAGTTTTATTATTATTATTGGTATTATTATTAATATTATTATTATTATTATTATTATTATTATTATTCTTATTCTTCTTCTTCTTATTCTTTTTATTCTTCTTATTCTTTTATTCTTCTTATTCTTCTTATTCTTCTTATTCTTCTTATTCTTCTTATTCTTCTTATTCTTCTTATTCATATTATTTTCATATTCTTCATATTTTTCTTATTTTGTTATTATTCTTATTTTTCTCATTATTCTTATTCATCTTATTTTTCTTATTCTTGTTATTTTTTTATTTTTCTCATTCATATTAGTCTACTTATTCTTATTATTTTTATTAATCTTCTTATTCTTCTTTTTCATATTATTATTCTTATTTTTTGATTATTCTGATTCTTCTTATTCATCTTATTCTTCTTATTATTCTTTTTTTTATAAAGTTTGTTTTATTATTAATAACCCTCTCTTTTGGCGGAGGAAAACTATTTTTACATCCTACATTTACCCGTAGCCCTCTTACACCCCATCTTAACCTTAAACATAGTAGCTAACATATTGGATTTTAAGAACTTTCTCAAATAAGCATTTTCATTTTATAAATTAAACTAGAATAGAATGAAGGCTTTGCTCTAGTTTATCAAGCCTCTTAAAAAGCCCCTTTTTTCGGCCCTTCTTTCGGTCCATCTTTCATTTGCTTTCATGTGTTGTTTGGCCGTTTCCTATGCTCCGCATCTGTCCTCGTATCTTCACCGTGTCTGTTGTTATTCACGTCATTCCCGAATATTTATCAACCATCATCCTTCTTCATTTATACGCTCCAGTGCATTTATACGCTTTATACGCTTTATTTGTTGTTCAGCCGTCTGTTCTTCGGCCGTGTTTGTTGATCACCGTCATCCTTCTGTTTATACCCTTTATTCGCTTCAAATTATAAAATAAGCATAGTAGTCATCCTTCTTCACCGTGTCTGTTGTTCGGCCGTCATCCTTCTTCATTTCTACACTTTTCACGAGCTGCTACAAGACCTAGGACTTTCTGCATAGCTCAACCAATAATAGTTTTATAACAGACAACTCAGCCAATAAACCAGATTATTGCATAGCTCTGTCTATATCACCTTTTAATCCAGATTATAACATATAAATAAATCACCTCCGAGCTCGTATAAATTGCATGAATGTTGATCACCCACAGGGCCAGGTGATCAGTCGAAAATCAACAGCAGTCCAGTAAGCCAGTGATAAACAACTTATGATTGTATGATCTTATCAAGAGCAATATATATATAAACTACATTATTTAATCCACAAAGTTAACATCTTAATCCTGCAAATAAATAAATCCGAGGGTCCATCAACAGTATAAAATAACAACCGCATAGCTTAACACCGCAACAATGAACAAATACATATCTATGCGTTTGCACAGCCTACCAACCAAGTATGGAGCTGCGCCCATGCTTTAGGACTCACTAACTTACTTCTTTTTGATTATTTAATCAAAAGCAATATATATATATATAAACTGCATTATTAACCTATAGAACATCCGCAAAGTTAACACTTTAGAAAAACAATAAATACCATTGACAGATTAGTATTTTAACATCTTCATCCTGCAAAACATGTGCACAACCTACCAACCAAGACCCCATGCTGAATCTACCACTTCATATGGAGCTGCGCTGCTGAAAATTAAACACCAATGCATATCCAAGAATCTCATGCTTTAAAACTCGCCTACTTGCTTCTTTTTTAGTTTATTTAAACTAAATTATAATCTAAGTTTTATTTTAAATTTAACTCAGCCTCCACCCTTCCTAACTCTTACATAAAGGTCATTTTGCTGGAGTGTTAGCTTCTTAATATATATGCAGTATTGATGCATTTAGTTCATTTGAACTTGAAAAGGAAGTTTCGCAAAATTCTTCCTCCAAACACATCCTCCTTTGCTGTCCTTCCTTAGCTTGAAGCCTGTTAAGCTGCTAAGAAAACAAAAAAAAATGCAACAAATACTACAATTTCAATTCATTTTACCATCCCTTCTACCTCTTGCTGAATCACCTGATTATGTGTGTTTGGCTTCTTCCCGCTTAGCCATATCCTGCAAATAAAACTGCACACCGTGCTACTTTTTTAAGCAATAGTCCTATCTATTTTTACTTATTCTTAGGTAAGGGAATGTAATTTTATCTAATCGTTCTAATCCTTTCAATTTTATTGGCAAAGATTCCTCATCATACTACGCAGCCCCTTCTAACAATCCTATTTTAGCAAGCTTGTCTGCCAATGCATTTGCTTCCCTGTATACATGTGATATTGATGCATTTAATTCTTTTGCAAGACTCACTATTATTTCTATCTCCTTCTCTGCTGCCACAGTACTAGTTTTTTATTAAATAACTCAACCAATAATGTTGAATCTACCTGTATTTGCAAATTTCTATATCCTAGCTTATTACAGACATATAATCATTCCTTTAGTGCCCTAATTTCTGAATGCAGTGCAGAGTAGAATTTTCCTACTAGTGTGAAAGCTTTCCTAATTCTACCTTCAGAGTCTCTTATTACTCCTCCACCTCCTACAATTCCTAAATCTCTATTGAAGCTACCATCAGTATTCAACGATAGTTTCCCTTCTGGAGGCCTATTCCATCTTATACTTTTAACCCAATGAATCCTTTTAACTTTAGTGGAGAGATTCCAAGTTTCCCTGGCTTCTTTATCCATTTCAGAATTATCTAATATGATAGGTTTTGTACGAGATATATTACTAATTTCCAACTTAATGTCTTTAAGGATATTATCTACATTCATTTTTATGCCCTTGAATCTATTTTTATTTCTTGCTTTCCATATACACCAAATTACTGCGTGTGGTAAATTTTGGTTTAGCCATTTTTTGGTCGGTGTATTAGGGGGGTTCCTCCTCCACCTTTTAATCCTATCTAATAAAGTTTTCTCATTAATATTTATATTACTAAATATTTCTAACTTTTTCCATATTTCAAATGCAATTTTACCTTCTGAAAATAGATGATCTATAGATTATGTTGCTTGATGACAGCAATCACATCTGGAAGCTATCTTTATACCTTTCTTTTGAATATTTGTATCTACCGGTAATGCATTCACAAGAGCTTTCCATGCAAGAGAGCACATTTTTTGTGGGCTACCTACTTCCCATACCCATTTAAAGATTGGGTTTATTGTATTTTTCTTTCGAATCAAATTTTTGACCGTTTTGAGCGTAAAGTTGCCTTGCGGAGTAAGGGTCCATTTCCATCCGCTCTTCTCCTCTTTAGAATAAGATTCTACTATTTCTTTCTGTTTTTCTAGAGCTTTCCAGGAATTCGAAGCATTTTTCCTATTCACCTTTTCATGTACTACATATTTCGCTCTCATAAAGCTCGCCTAGAGGCTATCATTTTTTAGCCTCCACCAACCTTTACAGTCCCAAGCATCTGCCATGTCCTGCAAAGATATTAATCCTAATCCGGCTTCCTCTTTTGGGAAGCAAATATCCTCCCATCTTTTCCAGTGAATTTTATTCTTTCCGTCTTTTTTCCCCCATAAAAAGTTAGCCATTGTTGATTCTAATTTATTTGTAAATTTTTTTGGAGAGTGAATAATTGATAGAATATGCACTAATGTGCTATGAAGGACGTGAGTGACTAAAGTGATCTTGCCCCCAAAGCCCGATAGCTCTTCTTTCCAACATGCTATTTTAGTATTTATTTTATCCTGTAGTGATATTAAATATTCTTCTTTCAGTCTACCTTCATATATAGGACATCCTAGATACATTAGCGCTCCTTTATTCTGGGTAAATCCTATGATGTTCTTTACTTTATTACTCACCTTTTCTGTTACTTTCTTTGCCAGCATAAACTGACACTTTTTTATATTTATCGCCTGCCCTGTCTCAGTTTCAAATGTATGCAAAAGATCCATAAGGTATATCAAAGATCTTTTACTCGCATTTGTAAAAATTATAAGATCATCGGCATATGCAAGGCAGCCTATTCTTGGAGTGTTTTTTGGTTGTCCGAATGGAATGATCTTTCCTTCAGACATTCTTTTCTTTAAATTTAAAATCAACAGTTCTAAATATATATCAAATAATAAAGGAGATAATGGGTCTCCTTGCCGTAAGCTTCTTTTAGGCTTAAATTCTTTTCCTTTCATCCCATTTACAATGACTTTAACCCATACACTTGACACACATCTATATATCATATCAATGCATAACTCTGAGAAACCAATTCTTGTTATTATTCTTATTCTTCTTCTTATTCTTCTTATTCTTTTTATATTTCTTATTCTCTTTTTTCTTCTTATTTTTCTTATTCTTCTTAATCTTCTTATTCTTATTATTCTTCTTATTCTTTTTATTCTACTTTTTATTTTTATTCTTCTAATAGTTCTTATTCTTTTTTTTTTGAAAGTTTATTTATTAATTATAACCCTCTCTTTTGGTGGAAGAATACCATTTTTACAACCTACTTGCTTGCTACCCGTAACCCTTTACACCCTTTTCACCTACACTAAGCATTAGTTATTGTAATTGTAATAAAGTAAACATGGACAAATATTTGCCCATTCAAATCCGCCTAGAGAACAATTTTGAGTTTCTATTGGGATTTTCAGCATTGTTGCTACATGCACTTTGTTGCTAGTTGAGAGATGAGTCTTTATCCTTTAATCCATTTCTTCAAACTAGCTTCCTTTCCCTTCCTGCCGGGCCTTTAATTCTGCCCAACGACTTTGTTGTGCTTATGTATCAAGAGCTGCAACTTTAGCTTTATATTTTCTAGAAAAGGCTCTATTAAACATGGTGCTATCTCCTGAAATCATCCTAGGACACCCGTATAATTGATCTTCCTCTACCTGTCACCTGCATACATGCCACAAACACAAACAGATTTCCAGCCTCCAGTCTGCTGGACCTCTTCCTCGCTATTCTGGCTCCTTCAAACCAAGCATCCAATAGTTTCTGTCGTCAGCACTTCCATAGCAGCTTTTTGTTGCTCTCAATTGTGGACAGCAGCTTTCTATAGTGTACATGACCTAGCCTACTTTTATGGACTTCTAAATTACATTAAAATAACACAGACATTGTAGTACCTTATAACACAAACCACACCTAGACTTAAGCCGTTTAACATGACCACATCATAACAGAGTTCATACAGACTTTGAATCTATAATGCTGGAGATACAGGCACTTGTGCTCATGTCGGTTCCTCCTGTTTTTCATATCCTTGCTGCTAAGAAAAATACAACAAAAAAACAACCAAAACTGCAGTTATACAAGCCATCTGCATTGTGATTCCGAACCTACAGTGAGAATTGAGATATTTGTGGGGGAATCCAGAATGCCGCCGCATTGTAATTACTCATTTCTACAAAGTCTTCCTTCAGGACCAGGAAGACTTGAGCGAATCTGGAACCTACCCTTTGCTGATATAAGAACAAAAGAACTTGAACACTCACAGCGATGACAAAATCTTATAATATCCTCTTAATCTTTTTTGACTATTCGGATGTATGTGAATTCTTTTTTTTCTAGTTTTATAATACCTTTAAATCTTTCTAGAAAAGAGTCTTCTTCATATACATGGGATTCTTTGAGTTTTCCTTCTTTTGCTAATTTGTCTGCTAAGGCATTTGCTTTCCTATATATGTGCATGGGTGATGCACTAAGGATATTATTAATTTGTTAATTTCCTCCAACTCCTCTTCAAATTTCCACGTACTACTTTTGTTATTCACTAAGTCTACCAATATTTTAGAATCTATTTGTATATCTATATTTGTTAGCTCTTTAGAGTAACATATCTGAGTCCATCCCTTAATGCTAATATTTCTGCGTGGAGGGCAGTTGACTCATTATTGAGACATGAGAAGGCAAATATTAAGTGACAACAAGAGTCCCTTAAGGCACCTCCTCCACCAGCTAGGCCTATGTTCCTGTCGAAGCTACCATCGGTGTTTAGGGCTAATCTGCCTTTTTCTAGTTTTTCCCACTTAACTCCTATAACTTTTAGTGGTTTGATTTTAGACACCGTGAGATTCCAGAATTTTAGAGTGTAAGTATCTAGAAGAGGGCTTTGAGCTACAAGTGGGGAAGATTCTGAGGCGATTTTTATTTCAATATTTATTGCTTTCCATATGTCTTCAGGGTCCATTCTGTGCCCTTCATATCTGCTATTATTCCTAGCTTTCCATATACAGCCAGATAGCAATGTGAGGTATGTTATTTTTAAATCATTTATGTGAGCTGTGCTGAAAATGCACATTACTCAATTTAATTAGTCTATTTCTAAGAGGAATACATGCATGCTTTAATCCCATTTCAGGCTCTAGTCTTCCCCAGATTTCTATGGCTATATTACCTTGGGAAAATAGATGATCAAGCGATTCTAGTTTTTGCGAACAACATTCACATCTCGAGGCAAGTTGTATGCCTTTTGTTTTTATATTTTCATCTATAGGAATGATATTTAAGAGAACTTTTCATGTATTAGTTTTTATCTTTTGACTATTATCATTATCCCATATCTATTTAAAATAAAGGTTGCATTTCCTTCCTACTTCTTACTTTTTCTTTAATGGTTTTAAGTGAGAATATTCCGTCTGCACTCAAAGTCTATTTCCAGCCATTTTTAGTAAGTTTAGAATGTTTTTCCACTAATTCCCTTTGATTGAGCATTTGAAGCCAGATTTGTGATGCTTTATTTTTTTTCCTATTTATATCATCCTCTATACAATAGTTAGCTTTCATAAATTCGACCCATAGGTTATATTTTTCTTTGAGCCTCCACCATCTTTTGCACGCCCACGCTTTAGCTAGATTGTTTAAATCAGTAAAGCTGAGGTCTATTTTTTGTAAGGGGTAGCAAAGATCTTTCCATTTTTTCCAATGTAACTTTTTTTTGCCACTTTTTGATCCCCATAAGAAATGGGCCAATTCATTCTCTATTCTTTTTTTATCCGACACTGGAAGGTGAGTAATCATCAGATTCTGCATGACTATGCTTTGTAACACATGGGTGATCAGAGCAATTCTACCACTCATGGAAAGTATGTCCACTTTCCAGCCAGCAATTTTATTTTTAATTTTTTCAAGTAGGAAATCTAGGTATATTGATTTTAGTTTTCCATCGTATATTGGGCATCCAATATATTGAAGTGCACCTTTTATCTATGTGAAACTTGTTATTTTGTTAATTATATGTCCTAGACCCACATGGGCTTTTTTGGCAATCATGAATTGGCACTTTTTATTATTAATTTTCTGTCCCGTTTCTTCTTCTAAGACTTTTAACAACTCCATGAGGTTATGTAGGGATCTGGAGCTTCCATTTGTGAAAATGATCACATCATCAGCATAAGCCAAGCATCCCACTAAAGGAGTATTAATAGGCTAACTAAACTGACCTATACTTCCTGAGATAATTTTATTTTTGACATTAACCATGAGGAGCTCTAGGTAGATATTAAAGAGGGAGGGAGAAAGGGGATCACCCTGCCTTAACCCTATCATTGGCTTGATATCTTTTCCTAGTTCTTCATTGACAAGAATTTTAATCCAAGGACTTGATATGCATCTATAAATCAAGTCAGTCCAGGTTTCAGAAAAACCCATCTTTCTCATGATAAAACATAAAATTTTTCATTCAATTCTATCAAAAGCTTTTGAGAGATCTAGTTTTAGCAATACATTATGACCTCTAGATTTGGATCCTATTTCTCTGATCATTTCTTTAGCTAAACAAATATTTTCCATTAATAATCTATTTTTCATAAATCTTGATTGTTCTTTAGAAATGATTTTTGGGAATACTACAGCTAATCTGTTTTGAAGTAGCTTGGCCAAGATTTTACAAATGGAGTTACACAGGCTGATAGGTCTAAAGTCTTCAGCTTTATGGGGGTTTTCCATTTTAGGAATAAGAACCAAGTACGTGCCACTCCATTTCTTGCCTATTTATGTGCCACAGAATATCCAATGTATAGCGTATAGCCCCTAGGAGGTCATTTTTTATGATTGACCAATAGTTTTGATAGAACTCATTGTTCCACCCATCAGGACCCTGGACACTATTTTTGTCCATGCTAAAGACAATAAACTTCAGTTCTTCTTCATCCGGGAATTTGGTAAGTACATCATTTTCTTCGTTAGTAATTTTATGATCTATCTTATTTAGGAGATAATCTTCATTAAAATTTGTAATTCCTCTAAATTGGTTTTCAAAATATTCATCAAGGTGGTATTTAATTTCTAAGTTAGTGTCTACCGATTTGTTTTGGTTATTTTTTATATATTTTATGCTTTGTTTTTGAGTCTTGATTTTGACTATTTTCTGGAAAAATTTCGTATCTTTATCTCCTATTTTAATCCATTTTATTTTAGATTTTTGTTTCCAGAATACTTCCTCCATTACTAATTTTAATTTTAGCTCAACCCATCCTTTATTTAGTTCCTTTCTACTATCTGAATTTTGAAGTGTTTCATATTCTAACTCTTTTTTTTCAACTTTCTTTTCTGTAATATTTTTTATTCTTATTATTCTTATTATTCTTCTTATTATTCTTATTATTCTTATTCATATTATCCTTCTTATTCATCTTTTTTTTATTCTTATTATTCTTCTAATTTTTATCATTTTTATTATTATATTTATTTTTATTCTTATTATTATTCTTTTTATCCATCGTATTCTTCTTATTTTTCAGACTATTCTTATTCTTCTCATTCTTTTTATTCTTGTTATTCTTCTAATTCTTCTTATATTTAACTTCATCTTATTCTTCTTATTATTCTTATTCTTCTCATTCTTCTTACTCCTTTTATTCTTCTTATTCTTCTTATTCATTTTATAATTATTTTTCATGTTATTCTTGTTAATCTGCTGATTCTTGTTTTTCTTCTTAATTTTAATTTTCTTTTTATTGTTCTTATTGTTTTTATTATTATTATTATTTTTATTCTACTTATTCTTATTATTCTTATTATTCTTCTTATTCTTCTTATTCTTATTATTCTTTATATATTTTTTATTTTTCTTTTCTTCTTATTCTTTTTATTCTTCTTATAATTCTTATTTTTTTTATTCTTCTTATTCTTTTTATTCTTCTTATTGTTTTTTTTTGTTTTTTTTCTTTTATTCTTCTTAATCATATTTTTTTTCATATTTTTCTTATTCTTCTTTTATTCTATTCTTTTTGTTCTTCTTATAATTATTATTCTTCTTATTCTTTTTATTTTTCTTAATCTTCTTATTCATCTTATTCTACTTATTATTCTTATTATTTTTATTCTTCTTATACTTCTTATTATTCTTATTCTTCATATTATTCTTATTATACATATTCTTCTAATTCTTCTTATTTTTTTTATTTTTCTTATTTTGATTTTTGTTTTTATTCATTTTATTATTCTTATTCTTCTTATCATTCTTATTTTTTTTATTCTTCTTATTCTTTTTATTTTTATATTCTTTTTTTATTTTTATTATTCTTCTTATTTAATTTATTATTGTTTTATTATTATTATATTTTATTTTTTATATTTTTCTTATTCTTCTTATGTTATTGTACTTATTATTCTTCTTATTCTTCACGATGTTTTTAATTATCTTATTATTATTTTACTTCTTATTCTTCTTTTTATTCTTTCTTTTTTTTTTACATTCTTCTTTTTCTTTTTAAACTTCTTTATCTTAATATTTTTCTTATTCTTCTTAATTTTCTTATTTTTTTTATTCTTCTTATTCTTCTGATTCTTCTTTATCTTTTATTTTTCTTATCCTTATTTTTCTTCATATTCTTCTTATTATTCTTAATCTTCTATTGTGTCTTATTCTTCTTATTCTTCATATACTTTTTATTCTTTTTAATCTACTTTTTGTTCTTATTTTTCTTATTCTTCCTATTCTTCTTATTCTTCTTATTCCACTTATTCTTCATATTCTTTTTTTCTTCTTATTCTTCTTATTCTTCTTATTATTCTTATTATTCTTATTATTCTTATTCTTCTTATTCTTCATATTCTACTAATTCTTTTAATTCTTCTTATTCTTCTTTTTCTTCTTATTCTTAATATTCTTTTTTATTCTTGTTATACTTCTTAATCTTATTATATTTTTTATTGTTCTTATTCTTCTTATTTTTCTTTTTCTTATTATTCTTCATATTCTTCTTTTCTTATCATTTTTATTCTTCTTGTATTTATTATTATTATTATTATTCTTCTTCTTCTTATTCTTCTTATTCTTTTTATTCTTCTTATTCTTCTTATTCTTCTTATCTTATACTTATTATTCTTCTTATTCTTCTTATTCTTCGTATTCTACTTATTCTTCTTATTCTCCTTATTATTATTATTATTATTCTTATTAATATAATTATTCTTCTTATTCATTTTATTCTTCTTATTCTTTTTATTATTCTTATTCTTCATATTATTCTTATTATTCCTATTCTTTTAATTCTTCTTATTCTTATTATTCTTTTTATTCTATTTATTCTTGTTATCCTTATTATTTTTTTTATATTTTTTATTCTTCTTATTCTTCTAATACTTTTTATACTTCTTATTCTTCTGATTCTTCTTATTATTCATATTATTTTTCTTCTTATTCTTCTTATTCTTCTTTTTTTCTTATTCTTTTTATTCTTCATATTATTCATATTCTTCTTAAAAATCTTCTTTTTCTTTTGATTCTTCTTTATCTTCTTATTCTTCTAATTTTTCGTATTCTTCTTTTTTTTTAAGTTTGTTTTTTAATTATAGCCCTCTCTTTTGGCGGAGGAATACCATTCTATAAATATTATATAACCTTACCTAAGTTTAAACATTCAAGAATATTAACATCTTCCTAGCCACATATTTTATTTACTGCCTTGTAACCTTTTAGCTTTTAATATTGCACTTTGCCTTTTCCAGGCTCCTCTTTCTAACTTATTGAGAAAGGCCGCCATGTAACTCTACTTGTGAGCTATTCTTCAGTTTTTGTTAGCTCTTTCTCCTGCCCAGCCTCACTAGAGAAACAACCTCTTCTGCTTCTTTTTTTCCCCGACAGCATTCAGCCTTGCTCCGTTGCAGCCATCCCTTGCCAACCTCTTAGCTCGGCCTCTACTGTAGGCCGAATAACAAACAAGAAAAAAACCATCCATCCTCTACCCTTTACCCTTGAATCCCATAACCTTACATTAATCCACATCAAACCGACCTAATATTACATGATAAACTTAAATAAAATTAACAACAAGCTGCATCCTGTTTGCTGAAACTAGCCCAGATGCTCTTCTAATTTTGTATCTCCACAGCAGCCTTCATCCTGTTCCTTTACAACTCATCCTTATCTATCCACAGTGAACCCACTCTTGCACAGCATAGAACAAACACCAAAACCAACCATCCATATCTACCCTTAGCCCTTGAGTCCCATACCCTTACATTAATCAACATCTACCATCCGATAGCCTATACATAATAACTTAAAAATAACAAGTTGCATCCTATTTGCTCTTCCTCAGTAGCTACAGACCAAAATCTATATGACCTCCTGCATTCCTGCTTCTACAACCTGCAAAAAAAAAGCAAAACACACAGTCCATCCTACACGCACCCCCACCCACTCTCACACTCACTTTCACACCTACTCTTTCTCACCACCCTGTCCCCCACACCATCCCCACCCTACCACCCCCATCTCCCTGCATTCCCACTCACACACTCACTCGTTCACCCACTATACTAGCAACTAACACCCTCACTCACTCAACCTGCATCAACACCCTTCCTACCTCTCTATGGACCATGCTAACCCTCTCCTTTCCTTTCCTTTTTTTTCTGACAAACCTCAACCTCCTTTTCCCCACTTACTCTGACGTAAGGGTATGCCAGCTTATCTATGTTTACTAAACCTTTAAATCTAACTGGGAAGAATCTCTCATCGAATTCTTGCAAGCCTTTCCAAGTACCCTCTTTTTCTAACTTTTTCGTATTTTTTTTATTCTTCTTATTCTACTTAATCTTCTTATTCTTCTTATTCTTCTTATTCTTTTTATTCTTCTTATTCTTCTTATTCTTCTAATTCTTCTAATTCTTCTAATTCTTCTAATTCTTCTAATTCTTCTGATTCTTCTAATTCTTCTAATTCTTCTAATTCTTTTTATTCTTTTTATTTTTCTTATTCTTCTTTTTTTTAATAAAGTTTTGTTTTATTTTTATAACTCTCTCTTTTGGTAGAGGAATACCATTGTTACAATCTAGACACTACCCTTGTCCCTTTTACACCCTTCTTTTCAACAAATAAAATAAATCATAAAACAATGAATGTGCTTGGAAGTTGACCATTTTCTTTTGGCCAGCAATTTCAGATAGCTTTTAGTGCTTGTGATTTGAGCTTGTTTCTTTAGAAGGGATTCGGACTTCATATTTTTTAGATTCTTCCTATGTATTTTCTAGTTGCAAGGAGCGATCTCTTTTATTATTCTTCTCGTTGATTCTTCAGTGGTAACCTTTTATTGATTCATGCTTTGGCCTAAGTGAGTTTGTCTCATTTGCTTTTCTCTAGGAGAGATCATACTGCCACCTTTACTGCTACTCCTCTATACATTTATTCTGAAAATTCATCCCACAAGTCAACTAAGACTATTCCCAACCTCATTAATCTCATGTTTATTCCTTTTGTATAACTTGTCCTCACATCTACAAGATCAAATCCTCACATCAAAGAACAAGTATAATAACTAAATATAAACCATAAATCACTGCTTGTCTTGATTTTTGTTTCTGGACGATATCAGAAAATCTATAGCATAATAAATCAAGTTATTATCTCATCTCATAGGGCCTATGTGAACTTACTCTTGCTCATGTCCTGTTGCATTATTTTGTGCTCAACCTGTGTATGGTGAAATCTAGGGAAACTAATATATCTGTAATGATATATAGATTTTCACATGAACAAATTAATACATGAAAAAATAAAGGAGAAACTAGTGTATCTGTAATATTATACAGATTATCACATGAACAAAGTCATAAATGTTCAATGCAGGGTATCATCTCTAACCTGCTGCATATCTCACCCAGGATTTTCATTATTTACAATCACTGTTCATACTGGAGATCAATAACATAATCAAACAGATTGCAACTTGATAAAACCATATATGATTTCTAACATCCAGAGCAAATTATTTACTCATCCCACATGGTCGGGGTGAGCTTATAGTATAAATTTCAAAGAAAAAAAAAGGCAATATGACTGTATTTAAAAAAACCATGAATGTCTATTATATCTCACATGAATAAAATAGTACGTGAATATGACAAAGAGAAACCACTATATCTAAATTATCATACAGATTTTCACATGAATAAGGCCATAAATGCTCAATATAGTATATATTCTCAATCTACTGCACCCAGGGTTTTATCATCTCACCCGGGATTTTTCAACATTTACATCCATTATATTCCTTGAAAAAACCATATATAATCGCTATCACCAAAAGAAAATTATGTTCTCCTCCCACAAGGCTGGGGTGAGCTTATAGTAAAATTTTGAAGAAAAAAGCAAAATTATTCTTCATATCAAATAAGTTCTTATGCCCTAAAAGAAAAAGAATGAATGTATGTGTTACATAATATTAAACATTGTTTACCCATTCTCCTTAACTCTCTTGAGTTAGGAAGAGCTGTTTCATCTACTGGAGGATACCTCTATATTTATTTGGAAGATATAATGCAACAAAGACTTGATTTCCTAATTTTACATTGTCTTTAGCTAGCTTGTCAGCCACTTATTTGCATTCCTTGTAAATATGCTCAATGTTACCATTTAATTCTTTAACTAGTAGCTTAATATCCTATATCTCATTTATGTATTTCCATAAGGATTTTTGTCCTTTAATAATTCCTATTAAGGTTAATGAGTCCGCTTGAATTTGTATATTTTTTAAATTATTAGATTTGCACAATTTTAGATCTATCAGAAGAGCTAGCATTTCCTCTTGGAGGGGGGAACTTGCTGTCAATTTTATAGTGTATTCCCATAACATCTTGCCCTCGGAGTCTCTTAATATTCCACCACCTCCGACTTTGCCTTTATCACTTTTATCATCTCACCCGGGATTTTTCAACATTTACATCCATTATATTCCTTGAAAAAACCATATATAATCGCTATCACCAAAAGCAAATTATGTTCTCCTCCCACAATGCTGGGGTGAGCTTATAGTAAAATTTTGAAGAAAAAAGCAAAATTATTTTTCATATCAAATAAGTTCTTATGCCCTAAAAGAAAAAGAATGAATGTATGTGTTACATAATATTAAACATTGTTTACCCATTCTCCTTAACTCTTTGAGCCAGGAAGAGTTGTTTCATCTACTAGAGGATACCTCTATATTTATTTGGAAGATCTAATGCAAAAAAGACTTGATTTCTTAATTTTACGTTGTCTTTAGCTAGCTTGTCAGCCACTTATTTGCATTCCTTATAAATATGCTCAATGTTACCATTTAATTCTTTAACTAGTAGCTTAATATCCTCTATCTCATTTATGTATTTCCATAAGGATTTTTGTCCTTTAATAATTCCTATTAAGTTTGATGAGTCCACTTGAATTTGTATATTTTTTAAATTATTAGATTTGCACAATTTTAGATTTATCAGAAGAGCTAGCATTTCCGCTTGGAGGGGGGAACTTGTTGTCAATTTTATAGTGTATGCCCATAACATCTTGCCCTCGGAGTCTCTTAATATTCCACCACCTCCGACTATGCCTTTATCACTTTTAAACTTCCGTCAGTATTAAGAGCCAAGTGGTTCTTTGATGGTTTATTCCAGAGAACATTTATAAACCCCAGTGCTTTAGTTTCTAATGATCTTAATTTCCATCTATCTATGCACTCTTAGTTATCTATGTTTGTAGTCTTTTTTAATGGGAATGCTTTAGATATGGTTATAATTTCTTTTTTAATATCTTGCTCTACATCTTCTATTTTCATTTCTATATTCTCGAACCGGCTTTTATTTCTAGCTTTCCATACGCACTATACTATTAGGGGTGGTATGGTGTTTTGCAGCCATCCTTGTGCTGATTTTTTGTTAGGAACCTTCATCCATTTTTGGATTCTACTTTTACGAGTTTGATTTTTGCATTTCAAGCCCATTTATTTTTCAAAATTTCCCCATAACTTTGAGGCTGTATTTCCTTGTGAAAATAGGTGATTTGATGATTCTACATTTGTTTTGCAACATTCACATCTGGAGGCTAAGCTTATGTCTTTTTTTGTATAAATGTGTCTGATGGGGTAATGTTAGAGAGTGCTTTCCATAATAAAAAATGAATCTTGTATGAATTTTTATTATTCCAGCAAAATTTTCATACTTCTTGTGAAGGTTTTTTGCTTCTAACTAGATTCTTGACTAATTTTAGGGTGAAGAGGCCTTCATCATTTAATTTTCATTTCCATCCAAATTTAGTTAGTACTGAGTGCTTATCCACTAAACCTTTTTGTTCTAATGTTTGTTTCCATAACTCTGTGCTAAGCTTTTTTATTTTGTTTGTGTCATTGTTTACCAAATACTTAGCTAGCACATATCATTCCCAAAGATTGTTATTTTCTTTTATCCTCCACCATCTCTTACAGGCCCATGCCTCCACTAGGTGTTCTAAACTAAAGAAACCAAGCCCCGCCTCTTCTTTTGGAAAGCATAAATCTTTCCATTTCTTCTAGTGCAATTTGTGCTTATTTACTTTTTGCCCCATAAAAAATTACTGAATCTTTTTCTATCTTTTTTATAAAAAATTTAGAATGCTGCATAACCATGAGATTGTGAATAAGTATGATTTTCAGTACATGTGTGATGAGGGCAACTCTCCCACACATGTTCAAGGAGTCTACCTTCCAGCCGACAGTCTTATATCTTAGCTTATCTAAGAGAAAATCTAGGTGGGTAGATTTAATTCTTCCTTCGTATAAATGGTAGCCAAGATATGAAATTACTCCTTTTTCGAATAAGAATCTTGTGACTACTTCAATTCTATGTATGAGACTTAAAGGTGCCTTTTAAGAAATTTTAAATTGCCATTTATTTTTGTTTAACTTTAGACCGGTTTCTTCTTCCATAATTGAAATATACCCATTAAGTTCTGTTTTGATTTCTTGTTTTTATTGGTGAATAATATTATGTCATTTGCATATGCCAGACAACTTTTCTGTGGAGCATCTTTATAGGGACTAAAAGGTAGTATATACCTTCTATCCATTCTATTTTTTAAGTATCATATAAATAATTCCATGTATATGTTAATAATAATCCTAAACCACGATTTATAATAAGGGGATAAGGGGTCCCCTTGTCTTAGACCTCGAGAAGGTTTAAATAGTTTACCTTTTGCTCGATTTATAATAATCCTAAACCACGTACTCGAAATGCATCTAAAGATAAAATCGATCCATGCTTCTGCAAAGCTCATTTCCCTCATTATGAAACATAGTACTTTCCAATCTACTCTATCAAAACCTTTTAATAGATCTAATTTACATATGACATTTTGGCCTCTCGTTTTGCGAGATAGATCTTTTAATAAGTTCCTTAGCGAGGCATATATTTTCCATAATTAATCTATTCTTCATAAATCCTGATTGTTCATTTGATATGATATTTGGAAGAACTAGACCTAACCTATTTGGTAGAAAATTTGCTAGAATTTTGTAAAAGGAATTATATAAGCAAATGGGGCGATAATCTTCTCCTTTTATAGGATTTCTTTTTAGGAATAAGAACTATGTCTATTTTAGTGATGTTCCAGCACATTTAAAAAAACTTGTTATTCCATCCATCCGGGCCAGTTGTGCTATTAATGTCAATGCTAAAGATCATTTTCCTGATCTCTTCCTCCTCTGGTAATTCTGTTAATTTTTTATTATCTTCATCATTAATTAGTTTATTAATGTTATGTAAAAGACTTTGCTCTTTATTTTTACTTTCCTTGCATAACAATTTTGTATATATTTCTTATAATGAGTCTTTAATTTCTTCTTTGTTCTCTAACCATATACCTTAATTATTTTTTTATTCCTATTATTTTATATTTTTGATTTATTATTTTGAGGCTTAATAATAGAACTTAGTATTTAAGTCCCATTCTTTAAGCCATTTTACCTTTTCCCTTTATTTCCAGAAAATTTCTTCCTTGCATAGTTTTAGTTTAAGTTCACTTTGAGCTTTAATAAGAGTATGACGATTATACGTGTTCTAATCTTTTTCATAAGACTCTTCTAGTTCATTAATCTTTCTTTCTATTTCTATGATGGACTTATTTATATTACCAAACTTGTTTTTATTCCACTTTATTAGACATGATTTTAATCAATCAAGCTTTTTCATGAGGGGTTGATTATGGTTGCCACTTACTGGTAGTGACCAATACTCTTTCATAGTATCTAAAAAGTTCTCGTGCAAGCACCAAATATTTTGAAAGTTGAAAGATATGTTTTTGGATTCCATTTTACAAAAGTTCATAAGTAGTGGCTTATGATCTAAACATGTACTATTCAAATGTCCAATTATTTTCCTTCAATAATTATATTAAAATCACCTCCAATTATCCATGGTGTTTTTTTAATGAAATCCACACCATGATTTTCCATCATTCATTTATTTTTTCCTTGGAATTACTCACATAAACTATTGAGATTGTACATTCTATACCTTTATTTATATTAAGAATAATTATTTGATCAAATTCTTTAGTTCTAGTTATATCAATAAAGTTTTTCCACATAACCCATATCATACTCTCATTGTTTCAAAATGCTTTATTAAATCATAACTTATTTTTAATGTTTTCTAAGTGACGTATATCAACCATTGGTTCTGCTAACATTATGAGTGCAATGTTGCGGAGTTTTGTTAATTTTTTTAATCTGTTTAAGGAAGGGGAGTTGGCTTTTCCACGAATGTTCCAGAATAGACAACTAAAAATTAATTGAAGATTTTACTTGTGCTCTTGTTTTACACTTTAACTCGTGTTAAATTTAAGTGTTTTTTATAATTTCTAGTTTTTTAACTATATTGTGCTCTTGGAGTTCTTTTTTTTAACATTTTATCCATTTGTAGAGTTAATATATTTAAATATTCTATGGCCTTTTCTTTGTTATATGCTGTCCCATTTATATCAATGTCAATATCATATTAGGAGTAGCTAACTACCCTTTTTTCTATTTTACAGGAGATGTTGCTGAAAGACTTGATTGATTCAGAATCTAAACCAACTTCTTAGGCAGAAAACTAGTCCTCTGAGTTTTTTATTTTGGTTATCTTAGGTTTTTTATATTTAATCACCATATCTTTTATCTTATTCATCGTGGTTCTTATTCTTTTGTTCTCTTCATCTTGTACATGTGGTTGTATGGGCTCCAAGTGTGTATTTACTCTAGAGTTATTGAGAGCTGAGTTATTCATGGATTTTAGACTTACCATTTGCCCTTCTTCCTCTTTCTGTTCTGTTTTATATTCTATTTTATCTTCCTTTTTCACCCATACTTCCTTCCTCTATTTGTCTGAAAATATTTTAAGTTATTGACTAAGGTAATGCAACTATCTATTTCGTGCTGCCTTTTCTTACATGCATTACAGAAACTAGGTAGAGCTTCTAGAATTATGGGTTGCTAGAAGCCTACCTCCTCATTCTGCCCAATCCATAGCCTATTTGGGATGAGTAATTGAAGGTATACTTTAATGCAGACTCTAGCCACACTGGGCATATAAAGATTGGTCGTAGCTCCATCCATTAATAAAGGTTTGCCTATGAGATTTGAGATGGAGAGGAGAGCAGTTTTATTGAAAAAATATATGGGCAAGAGAGGAAGAAGAAACAAAACCAGCAGGAGAGGATTTTCTTCTTTTGTATTGAAATTCAGGGCCCATTTGAATGCACGCATTGGATAGCCCAAAATATTCCAGGATTACACCATCCATAGTCGCAGGCAGTCCTCCTCTATGAATAGCTATATCAGCACATGTCTACCATCGATCATGCCAATCTTAATCAATCCTTTTAGTTTTAATGAATAGTAGAAATCGCTTATTTTCTAAAAACATAGTCACCCATGAGAGAATTTCTCGATGAGATAGTGTTTGAGAATTTCCTAGAGATTATCAAATCTAAGGTAGGGAAAAAAATTGCGGGATCACCATTTTTCTTCGGAAACTATTTATTTGGGGGTGCGGATATGTGATGAAAGTTGGAGAATGATTTCTTATATGCAATATAATCACATTCCTCCATTTATCAGCTTGGAATCACCACTTTCTTCCTGAAATCAAAGCTTTTTATCTCTAGAATTTTAACTTTCTCTCTCTAGAACTTCCTTCTTATTCTTCTTAATCTTCTCATTCTTCTTATTCATTTTATTATTATTATTATTCTACTTTTTATTAATCTTCTTTTTTTGCTTATAATTTTTATTATTCTTCTTATTGTATTTATTATTCATATTCAATATATTCTACTTATTCTTTGTATTTTTCTTATTTTTCTTATTTTTCTTATTTTTTTTATTTTTTTATTCTTCTTATTCTTCTTAATCTTCTTAATATTCATATTCAACATATTCTACTTATTCTTTGTATTTTTCTTTTTCTTCTTATTTTTTTATTTTTTTATTCTTCTTATTCTTCTTAATCTTCTTAATCTTCTTATTTTTCGTATTATTTTTATTCTTCTTATTCTTCTTATTCTTCTTATTCTTCTTATTCTTCTTATTCTTCTTATTATTTTTATTCTTCTTATTCTTCTTATTCTTCTTATTCTTCTTATTATTTTTATTCTTCTTATTTTTCTTATTCTTCTTATTCTTCTTATTCTTCTTAATATTCTTATTCTTCTTATTCTTATGATTCTTATTTATCTTCTTATTCTTCTTATTCTTCATATTCTTCTTTTTCTTCTTATTCTTCTTATTCTTCTTTTTCTTCTTATTCTTCTTATTCTTCTTATTCTTCTTATTCTTCTTATTCTTCTTATTCTTCTTATTTTTCTTATTCTTAATATTCTTATTATCTTCTTATACTTTTTATTCTTTTATTATTCTTATTCTTCTTATTATTCCTATTTCTTCTTATTCTTGCTATTCTTCTTATTCTTCTTATTTTTTTAATCTTCTTATTATTCGTATTTTTATTATTCATCTTTTCATCTTTTTCTTCTTATTTTTTTTATTCTTCTTATTATTCTTATTCTTCTTATTATTCTTATTCTTCTTATTCTTCTTATACTTCTTATTCTTCTTATTCTACATATTCTTCTTATTCTACTTATTCTTCTTATTTTTCTTATTCTTCTTATTCTACTTATTCTTCTTATTCTTCTTAATCTTCTTATTCTTCTAATTCTTCCTATTGTTCTTATTCTTCTTATTCTTCTTATTCTTCTTATTCTTCTTATTCTTCTTATTCTTCTTATTCTTCTTATTCTTCTTATTCTTATTTTTTTTTCTTTTTATTCTTTTTATTCTTCTTAATTTTTTTATTATTCTTATTCTTATTATTCTTCTCTTTCTTGTGATTCTTATTTATCTTCTTATTCTTCTTATTCTTCTTATTCTTCTTATTCTTCTTTTTTGTCTTATTCTTCTAATTCTTTTTTTGCTTCTAATTCTTTTTATTCTACTTATTCTTGTTATTCTTCTTATTCTTCTATTTCTTCTTATTCTTCTAATTCTTCTTATTCTTATAATTCTTCTTAATTTTCTTATTCTTCTTATTTATATTATTCTTTTTTTATCTTCTTTTTCTTATTTTTCTTATTCTTGTTATTTTTTTTATTCTTCTTATTCTTAATATTCTACTTATTCATATTATTCTTATTATTCTTCTTATTCTTATTATTCGTCTTATTATTCTTATTTTTCTGATTCTTTAATTCTTTTGATCCTTCTTATTCTTCTTATTCTTCTTAATCTACTACTTTGTATTCTTATTATCCTTCTTATTCTTCTTATTTTCTTTATATTTCTTATTCTCTTTATTCTTCTTATTTTTCTTATCCTTCTTATTTTTCTTATTTTTCTTAATTTTTTTATTCTTCTTTATCTTCTTATTCTTCTTATTCTTATTATTCTACTTTTTCCTCTAATTTTTCTAAAAGTTTTTTTTAAGTTTGTTTATTATTTATAGCCCTCTCTTTTGGCAGAGGAATACCGTTTGTACAAACTACTTCTACCCTTTACCCTCTTACATCCATTCCCCGTTTCTAAAGACTAATAATATAATCTTCCTAACACTATTGAAATAACGTAAAAACTCTAAGTAAGTCATCAATCTTAACTTTACTCTTTACTAAAATGAGTTTCCTTCTTTTATCTTTCTAGCGCTTCCTGGAACATCCTTCATGTTTTTCTCTATTGTATATATATTTCCTGCAAAAAAATAACAGGAATTTCTCCCACTTTGCCAAATTCCTTTCAACCTTGTTGCACATATTCTGCCGAAGCTTTCCTCTTCTACCGATATAGCTTTAGATACACATCTTGAGAGCCATTTCCAAGCCACTTTGCAGCATCCTGATCTTTGCCGACCTCCTAGACTAGACACTTACCTCTCCTAGGAGCTTTTATTTAATACAAACACAAGATTCTGTAACTTTTAGACTTCTAAACCCTTTTTTACATGATTAAATGCTGGTGAAAAAAAAAACATAACACATGACTTGACAAAATTTTTACAGACTCTTGCTAGTTACAGCCTTCTTTTAATTCCAAGGAATATGATTTGATTGCCCCTTTAGTGCTTTCCTGCAAACACAAAAGACAAGAAACATACTGAAGGAGCAGAAAATCCCAGCCCTTACCTTTTCGTTCCCTCATCTTTGTCTTGTGAGGTGAACCTTGCAGTGATTGTAAAAGAAACAGCAACTGAATTTTCTGGTTGTTTATACCATGAACTTCACCGTTAACCTGCAGAGTCAGATTCCCCTGCAAAGAAGCTACCACAATTCCACAGCTTATATTATTATACTTTTCTTATTCTATTTTCATATTCTTTTAATTTTCAGATTCCCCTTCACAGCAGCTACTGGATTTTCATATTCTATTTTTTCTGTTAATACTACCCTTCCTAAATATTAAATAAGGGAAGGCCTTCCTATCCAGTTTCGCTATTCCTTTTACTTTTTATGGCATCGAAAACTCATCAAATTCATGTTCTCCTCTTATCGAACCTAATCTTGCAAGACTATCCGCCAAAGTATTAGCTTCTTTATATATATGTAAGATTGATGTATTAAGCACTTTAATGAGGTTCAAAATAGTTTCCATTTCTTCCTCATACCTCCAAAGAATTATATTTCCACTTACTAAATCTACCAAAAGCATAGAGTCTACTTGAATTTGTATATTTTCTAAATCTAATTTTTTACAGACATTTAATCCTATATTCAAAGCTTTATCTCCGAGTGGAGGGCTGAAAATGCTTCTGTAGCCGATGTAAATGCTTTTATCACATACCCGTTTGAGTCCCTTATTACCCCTCCTCCACCTGCTATACCAGTGTCCCTATTGAAGCTACCATCCGTGTTTAATGATATTTTACCTTTCGGAGGCCTATTCCAACTTATACTTTTTACCCATCCCTGTTTCGTATTTGTAATAGCAAGGCCCCAGAACATTCCAGCTACCTTATTTAAACAAGAACCATCAACTTTTATAGGGTTTATACTTGATATATTTCTGATTTCTTTAATTATATCTTTTATAATTTCATTAGAATTCATTCTTATGCCCTCAAATTTACTCTTATTACGAGCTTTCCATAGGCACCATATTGCTATATGAGGTAGATTCTGAGTGAGCCAATTTTTGATGTAATTTCTAGGGTTTAGATTTCTCCAACTCTTAATTCTATCAATTATTCTATCTTCTTTTTTACTTATTTGTAACTGGTCTCCTAATTCCCTCCAGACTACTGCAGCGATTCTTGCACTTGAAAGTAGATGATCCATTGATTCTTCATATGCAAAGCAACATTCACATCTGGAGACCATTTTAACACCATTTCTTTTCACATTAGTGTCCACAGGCAATGCATTTACTAGAACTTTCCATGCCAACGAGCACATTTTCAGTGGAATACCTGCTCTCCAGGCCCATTTAAATAAAGGATGCACGGGTTTTTTCCTTCTTATCAATTCTTTTGCTGACTTTAGCGTAAAATTACCTTGTGGATTAAGGGTCCATTTCCATCCCGATTTATTCAATAATGAGTGAGCATCTACTATTTCCTTTTGTTTTTTCCAATGCTTTCCAGCTATTTGATTTCTGCTTAACGCGATTGTGTTCTTGTTCTAGATATTTTGCTCGCATATATTTTGCCCAGAGAGAATCATTTTCTTTTATCCTCCACCATCCTTTGCAGTCCCAAGCAACCGCCATGTACTGTAAATTAATGATGCCTAAACTCACTTCCGCCTTAGGATAATAGATGTCTTTCCAATTTTTCCAGGAATTTTCTGCTTTCCGTTTTTTTTCCCCCATAAAAAATTTGTCATTTCCATCTCTAGTTTATTTGTAAATTTCTTAGGTGGGTGTATGACTGATATAATATGTACCAGTGTACTTTGAAGAACATGAGAGATTAATGTAATCCTCCCACCAAACCTAATAGATCTACTTTCCAACATGCTATTTTCCTTCTCATTTTATCTTGTAAAGGCGTTAGATAATTTTATTTCAGCCTTCCTTCATATATCGGACACCTAAATATACTAAAGCATCTTTTTTATGTTTAAAACCCGTTATGTTTTTAATTTTTTTTACCACTTTTTCGGAAGCTTTTTTGCTAACATAAATTGACTTTTATCTTTATTAAGGGCTTGTCCTGTTTCTTCTCAAATAATTGTAGAAGGTCCATCAGGTTTTTCAATGAAGCTTTATTCGCATTTGTGAAAAATGATGATATCATCTGCATAAGCTAAACAACTAATTCTCGGAGTGTTTTTTTTGGCTGTCTAAATGGGATTATTTTTCCCTCTGATATTCTTTTATTTAAATTAACGATTAATAATTCTAGGTACATCTCAAATAATAAAGGCGATAATGGATCCCCCTGTTTCAAGCTACGTCTCGGTTTGAATTTTTCTCCTTTCATTCCATGTACAATAATTCTAACCCAAACGCTTGTTACACATCTATATATTAAGTCAATACATGTTTCAGAGAAACCAAATTTTCTCATGACGAAACATAATGTATGCCATTCCACTCTATCAAATGCCTTAGATAAATCTAGCTTAACTACTAAGTTACTTCCTCTCGTTTTAAATGCTATTTCTTTCATCATTTCTAATGCTAATCTAATATTTTCAATCATTAATCTATTCGTAACAAATCTGTTTGTTCCTGTGATATTATAAATGGTAAAATATTACTAAGTCTGTTTTGAATAATTTTAGCAAGGATCTTATAAATTGCATTACATAACTTATATGCCTAAAATCCTCACATTTTGAGGTGATTCTTTTTTTTTGGGATTAGCACTATGAAAGAATTTGCCCATGCCTTAGGAATATCCGTGCCTACAAAAAACTGGCAATTGCAGGAACTAGATTTTTTTGATAATGAGCCAGTTTAGCTGAAAAAAATAATTATTCCAGCCATCTGGCCCTACTGCACTATCCTTATCCAGATCAAACACTACCTTTTTAATCTTTTCTCCTACAGGATCTTCTCCATCATTTGATTTTGTTCTAGTGAGATGACTGTGTTAATCCCATCCATTAATGAGTTTCCTACTTGGGGGGCCTGTCCTACATAAATGGCTTTAAAAAATTCATCAAAGAGGGATTCTAATCCTGCTTGTCTTCTTCAACCCATTTTCCCTCAGTAGTTTTAATGCCCTTGATTTATTTTTTAAGCCTTTATTTACACATGTTGTTGAAAAAAACTTAGTGTTTCTATCTCCATCTTTCAACCATTTAATTTTGAGCACTGTTTCTAGTATACTTCCTCCATATGCAACTTAAGCCTCAAATCCCTTTAAGCCTTATTTAGGTATCCTGTCTTTTACCTCTATGTTATTATTATCGTATTCTAATTCCAGTTTTTCTACTTTTCCTCTTCTTGCTTTATTATTTGGTTTAGATTCCGAAAAACTTCTTATTCCATATTTTAGACATTTTTTAATCTATGAAGCTTA